>CAJNJA010087253.1:0-19799 GCA_905231915.1 Symbiodinium necroappetens
CGCACACACACACGCACGCACACACACACACACAACACACACGCACACACCACACACACACACACAGACACACACACACACACACACCATCCACACCACTCACACCCACCCACACACACACGCATAAGCCACGACCAGGCACTTCGTGGCTCCAGCATTGCAGAGCCATCCTACCAGGCGCGGTACTGCGCGACACTGCAGACGCAGCTATTTGGGCAGTGCAGCTCAACTCCGAAAAGGCCATCAAGGCCAAGAGTACGCAATTTTGCCTGCAAAGTATCCGACTGCGTGGACTGCAACCCAGGAGATGTCTGCTGCTGTTCGGGTGCTGCAAAGTCAGCTCCAGACGCTGCAAGCCGAGAAGGGCCAGGCGTGGATTTGCACAGAACACTCGCTTGGAACCAACGGAACCAAGGCAGGACCAGCAAAGCAAAAAAAAACACACAAACCCTCAGCACGAGCTGTTCAGCTAAGCGCTTGCCATCAAAGTCTTTGGTTGTTCTCTGTTGTGCGATGCAGATGGCAGCGAAACCGTGAGGTGCCATGCCTTGAGCCACGGGACCCCTGTCACACATCAAGAACCCACTGCAAACGCAGTGCCTCCATGCCGCTCGAGCATCTGCATACAGACTCAACGGTTCTGCTAGCACATGGCGTCGCCGACAATCGCCCAGAGGAAAAACACGTCATTTTGGTTGAAGTAGCAACTCCCGGAGCATGGGAGCCAGTGTTTGTCCCCGGTGCGTTTGCGTTGTTCCTGCTTGCTTCTGGATGATGTTGGCACCGTGGGTTTTTGTGAGCAGGCAACCATATGACCTAGCTCTCAGATAGCGCGAATCGTTGCATTGGACCCGAAACTGCAACCCAGGTCCTGACTTGGAGGAGCAGCCAAGAGTCTGAAGAGTGCGCTTGTGCAGGTCGCAGCTGCAGTGACGGCCATGTCGCAGCAGCAGTCAGGCCTGGAAGCAATGCAGGAAGAACTCCTGGCCGGAATCTCGCCTGCGTTTACTGTAGGATTCCAGTCGGACTGGAAATCCCGCGCCTGACAGACATTCCCACAACGAGTTAAGGATGCATTTCCCGGATTCCTCTTCCCTCCACTAGTGGTTATTCTTCACCACTGTCGCATCATAGTCCTGGTCACCTTTACCAGCATCCTAGTCATAGTCGCCAGCATCATCATCGAGATCATCATAATCGTCATCTTCAGCGTCATTACCGCTGTTATTGCCGTCCCGAAGCCATCATCATGATGATGGTCATCATGGCCACCATCATCCTCACCAATCTCGACAGATCTGCCAGCAAAACAATGGTAACGGTCGTGCTCGGCATCAGAATCAGCATCATCACCATCATCATCATCATCACCACCATCATCATCATCACCATCATCATCATTAGCACTAGTAACAGTACGAATAGAATAGTAGCAGGAGTAGCAAGAATAGCAGCAGCAGCAGCAGCAGCAGCAGCAGCCGCAGCCGCAGCCGGTTGCTGTTGTTACTGATGGCAAGAGTACGGGTGGCAGACGAGACTTCAGCCCCCTGAAGTCATCGTCCGAGGAATGGCTCGTCGGCCTGATGAGGCCAACATCAAGAGAGATTTCTCTACTCATGGATCATCAGATCTTGGTTGTTGAGGTTTGCGTACTGACAGAAGCTGGGACTGTCCGGGATTTGCCAGAAGGGATGCATTCACGACTGGCGAAAGTCAGTAGCCGATATAAGCTGCCATTCAATCCATACAATGTAATGCCTGCTCGTTTGAAAGAAGGCATGGTTCGGAGGCTGTCAGGTTCGGCACTGATGCACTGCAGGCCCGCATGTCCGTGGTGGAGCATGGCATAGCGTCGCTCCATGCCAAGCAGAACGAGCTGTCAGCAACTCTGCAGGTGCGTGGGGCCCTGTCAAATCTGTCAAGGACATGAATGGTGCTTTGCCGGTATCAGTGTGATTGGGTATCGCTACGGGCACTCATCCTTTGGATAAGGTCAGGTGTCCAGGCTGAACAGGATGCGGGGGAGAAGCAGCTTGGGTGAGCCCACGCTCTGATGAATAGATCTGAACATACGGGCGAAGCATTGGGTGCAGGGGGCCAGCTCTCTGGGTTCTGTTTGAGAGGGGCCTGCCTGCTTCGCACAGGGCATGATGAGTCTCAACGCGGCTGCGGCCTCAAGATAGCCTGATGTTATGATCTTTGGGCTCACGGCTCGTCAAGGCCATGTCTCATGGTGAGATGCCGTGCATAGCATCGCACGAAGGCTCTGCTTGGACATACGGTGAACGGATAGGTCCTGTGCGTGAACCCCGTAAAACTTGAAAGTCAGGCTGGCGAGCATGTGGCTGAGAGCTTAGACTCTGAGTTCAGGTTTTGAGCTGTTCAGGTAGGAGTTCCGCGCGCGTTTTGGTGTGGAGGGCTCAGGATCTGAAGGCCCGAAGAAGCGTAAGAGTCTGTGACAGCTTCTCATGCTCTGTTTTGTAACACTCTATGTAAGACCATTGCAGCCAACGCTGCATTCCAGTTGTTGCTGGCATCTGTGGGGTTCTGCTCGGGCGCGGCCCAGGGATCCATGGACAAAGTGGCCGGAGCCTTGATTCAGCATGTCGGAGCCTTCCTTAACATCACGGGAGACCTCCATGACGTTCACTGTCGGACCTCGGAGTGCACTGCAGTAATTATCGATGCATCTTCGGTTCGCGAGCCACCACGGGACTGTTGACCGATCATTAGTTTGCTGTTAGACCCAACACCATGCAATCATAGTTAATTTCTGTGCAATTTCTCACATGTGCCAGTTACCAGCAGATACAACAGTCACGGTGGAACCAGCCTAAGAACCCTGAACGGATGCGAATGAGGCGGTTGCTGCCATGTTGCAGCCGCTGCAGCAGAGGATAGGCCAGCAGGCCATCACAACCACAGGGTTTAAAGTTCGCTTCCCCAGTAAGCTGCTGGAAGTCTGTGAGGAGACGGACCTGAAGGAGATGCGATCAAAGGTTGAGCAGCTGCGGGTCTCGGACACCGAGGCTTCAGCGCAAGGGGTTTTTGTAGAGTTTTCAGACTTCCCGATCTTTCGACTAGCTCGAATAATAACTTAACCCCTAGGCTCAGACATGCAATGTGTTGGCCGACGTCGTTGCAACCGAGAGGTACTGAAGGGTGAGATGGCGACAGTTGCAGATGCCATGACAACGCCTGTGCCCAGGGGGGTCGCGACGGTCGGTCCCATTCACGAGGGCCTCGATTAGTTTAGGCAGGGATATGCCTAATGTAGCCTTTCGTTGGATTGAGCTGTGCTGGATGTTTCTTTTATTGACGTTTGGCCTTGCGGTGCGCAAGTATAGTGGTTGCTAGACCTCGCGTACCGAATGCAGACTTGTTCCGGGGTCTGAGGCTCTGTGTGAAGATCGAAGAAATGGACACTTTGAAGGCCGTGAACGATCGGCTCAGCAGTGAGCTAGGCCTGGATCGGCGGTGCTTAGCCTTGCTGAGTTCATCAACATGAGCAACCCAGGACATCGGACTCTCACGGCTCGAGATCAGTATCAGCATTCTTGGTGCGGTGGCACTCTTTTTCAGTTGCCACACGCTGCCTTAGACAGTCGACATGCACTTGGCACCACCGGCAGTGACAACACCAGCTTACGGGCGCATAGTCTCGTTGCACAGCGGATCACAGTATCAGAATTTCATCGCTTGGCGACTGTGAGGGTACCCAAAGCAAATCACGAATAGTATGCCCGGCGGCCCGGCTGTGTCCGCCATCGTTCCAGGCACTGTGGCCAAAGCTTTAGCCAACCTTGCCGACCGAGTCGACCGACTGGAGGCACGAAGACAACCAGACATAGCCGGTCTCAGGATGCATTGTGCAGCGGCACCTTCGCATGCTGGGATATGTACGTTTGTCTGCTCGATGTTGGCAAGTAACAGTATGGTTCAACCACCCACAGGTATCCACAGGCTGAATCAGGACTCGTGTTTGCTTCGCCTGCTGGTCTGAATCTCCACTTGCACCGAATCCTGCTGCGGCTGAGCTTTGAGGCTTGAGGGCAGCCGAGACGTATTGACATGAAGACGGATCGTGCAGTGGTGTGTGCTACTAGTAGAAAGCTAGAGGCTATGAAATCGTCCGCTCCAGGAGAACACGAAGCACGGTCGAGGTCGAGCAACTTAGGATAGAGATTGACTGTGTCGTGTAGTTCCTTCTCTTCGACTTCGAACCCCTTTCAGGGGAAGACGCCAACGAACAGCATTGCCTCTGCAGGCGCTGAGGCAGGAAAGCTTCGAATGTTGTGGCAGCACATTCACGATCTTTTGCATGTTCAGCATCTGTCCATTCGTCTTCCCTCCTCTTCTGTTCACGGACGCCTAGGTTCGAGCTGCTTGGAGTTGCTGCATTTCAATCCAATGGAAGATGATGCACAGCGAGTACAAAATTGTCCATGCATGGTCTTGTCCAAGGGACAACCACAAGAGACGATGAGTTGAACTCAGTGTGCATGATCGCCCGCAGTTCCCGAAGAGGAAGCTCGTTTGCTACAGAGTGTTACTTGTTCCGTGCTTTTGCCCGGTAATCTCGCTGTTGCTTGCCTTCCTGGTGTCGCGGCTGCTGTCTTGACGGCCTGCAAGCTTCTTGACCTCGTGATTTGCCTTTGAATGCTGTGCTTCGAACCTCTTGAGATGACCGTCATGGAACCTATCGACAAGATGATAGTGCAGGTTCTGCTAGAAATGGTAGGGCGAGCACGGCCACGACAACGACTACAACACTGGACAACTGCCCCTACTACTGCTGCTGCTCCTACTGCTACTGCTGCTCCTACTCCTATCGGACTACTTCTCCTGCTAATACTACTACTACTACTACTACCACCACCACCACCACCCCTACTACTACTCCTACTACTACTGTTGCTACTACTATTGCTACGACAACGGCTACGACTACGACTACTACTACTACTACCACTACCACCACCACCCCTACTACTACTCCTACTACTACTACTGTTGCTACTACTATTGCTACGACAACGGCTACGACTACGACTACGACGACGACGACGACGACGACTACTACTACTACTACTACCACCACTACCACTACCACTACCACTACCACTACCACTACCACTACTACAGCTACTACTACTACTACTACTACTCCTACTGCTACTGCTACTGCTACTGCTACTACTACTACTACTACTACTTCTTCTTCTCCTCCTGCTGCTGCTGCTGCTACTACTACTACTACTTCTACTGCTACTGCTGCTGCTGCTGCTACTACTACTACTACGACTGCCACTGCTACTGCTACTACTAGAACAACTATACTATACTGCTACACTCGCCACCATTACCATTGCCCACTATCGGGCCGAATCACTGTGTCCCTGCAGTTCTGCCTGACTCTGCAGCACCGTAGTGTGTGAAAATGCTGATTTTGGTACAGACAGGCTTTGCTTGGAAACCTTCCAAGCAGAGAGGGTCAACTTCTTTCTGCTGTTTACAAGGTGGCGTCCGCGCCGACTCCGCGGGACCCCCGGCGCAGCGAGCGCAAGGCACCAAGCCCCAGGAGGTGGCTACAGGTGGGGGACAGGGAGGGGCAATTGGAGACGAATGATAGTTATGGCAGGATGAGGTCTGGGTGGCAGATCCATGTGGAGAGATCGACACGTGTGTGATTCTGATCGATCCTGCAATCCGTTTTTTAAATTTGGTCTACTCACGGCTTCAAGCCTGGGACACAACCGTCGGAGTCTTCATTTTGGCTCGCTGGAAGGCCAGTCTCCTTTCGTCTCCGAAGTCGACACGCATGGCTTGTTTACTCGTCCTGGCTTCACCATGTCAGCATGAGCCTGCGCATGCCCGCTCCACGAGAAAAAACTTAAAATATGCTCACTGCAAGGGCCGTCATCCTTCGACGCAAACATCCTGGCACAAGCAGAATCATGATGGCGGTGGTGCTGATGGTGACGAATTTAGCATTGAAGAGGAGGATTGACACGGCTAGCGGCTAGTAAGCCTCGTAGTCGCACATCGTCGTCGGCAACAACCATAACGACAGCATCATCATCTTCGTCTTCATCATCATCATCATCATATCGTCATCATCATTACCATCACGAAAAGCAGCATGCCTAGCTGCTCACGGTCAGAGCAGGAGCCACTTTCAGTGTCTGTGGGCCGTTGCTCTGACGTTCCAGGCAGGAGCGCATGTTACAAGGGCTAAACTTTCCGAAGCTCCCTCAGAAGGGGTCGCAGGTTGCTTGATCTCGGTTTTAGCAGACCCTGGCGACTGTTGTAGCAACGTGCCAACTGGTGGCAGAAATAAGTCGCAAACCGAGAAGCCCGAGAAGCGACAAATGTCAGGCTTGTCTCTGGAAGACTCTGCCAGCATCGATCCTAGACTACAGCCACCAGTCAAAGTATCAGAAGTCCTCCGGGCTCCGACGCGGAGATGAAGAGATCTGAACTTACACAGTTCATCCCGATGCCACGAGGTCTTCTGTTCGTGGTACCATCCTCTTGTTCTTCTCTTGCGTTGCATCAATCTTAGCAGAATCTTAGCCAGCCTTCGCTGCTTACTTGCCTGCCCAGGCATTTTGCAAAGCTCCGAGCACCTGCTGTCGAGACCCACAACGCAAGGTCTTCTTTGAGGCTTGTTGGTGTGAGATGCATAGATATGCCATGGGTGCAGAAGACTCATTGGTTATGTGTACGCTCCGAACCGCTAGCTGCCAGAGTCAACAATTCCACACAGCCCTGGCCCTGGGACATGGCTTGCACATACTGCATCGTCGGCTCAAGCCGTGTGTTCAACGGTTTTCGCAAGCGAGGTGCTCCGACACAGCAGCAGGCAGACATGTTCTGACCGCGTTTCTAAGCATCTCACACAGAGTGGGTTATGATTTGCAGGACCCTCATGCTCCGTCAAAGGTTCAAGTGTGTGGATGGCTCCAGGTTCCTGATGCCCAAACTTTGTAACTCTGTCCCTCAGGCTTGTGCCTTTAACAGAAGCTGTGGGCCATGAACCACAGCGATGGCAAATCCAAGCAGTGCTGTGAACGAATCCTCTGCCGGAAGCAGCTCCGCGCCTCAATTTCGGGTCAGATCCCGTATGATGCTTTAGCTACGAAGCCGCGACAGTCGATTGAATTGTTTTGCAAGGGCAAAGCAGGCACGATGAGGGCTAAGCATCCACGCAGAACTCAATTAGACATCTGCAACACGGCATCGCATGAGAAAGATGATGGGATGTTGACACAGATCAGGGAAGCCGACAGACTTCAGCTGCAAATCCGGGCTGATCTGCCACTCTTAGAAAAGGTGGGCGAGGAACCAAGCCCAAACAATTGCTTGTGCTGCGGTTCCGGCCTATCTTTCACAGAGCCAGGTGAAGAGTGAAGAGTGAGATTGTCCAAGGCTTTGTACCTCACGGTTTGAAATTAACAGAGGGACCTGACCAGGCTTCCAATACACAGGCATGTAACACTCATGTACCTATGCGCGCACATAGACAGAGATAGAGAAGCATTTGCAGGACCCTCTGCCGGTCGTCTGATGTTGTGGGCCAAATATCTCCGAAAGATTGTCGACGGTTGCTAGGTCCAGGTGGCCCGCAGCGGGAGAACGGCGACCCTCAGGCCCTCTTTGCAGCGAAGGCGTGCGGCGTGCACTGAAGGCCTTGCAAGCTCAGCGGCTTAGCAGTAGCCGAAGTTCCGAGGCGATTCTCGTCCGAGACGTGTCCCTGGAAGCTTTGAGATCTTGGCTGGCTTCTCCTGGCAGCGATGTTGAGACTTGGCTGGAGCACTCGTGGCAGAAGCACTTTTGATCAAGCAGATCTCACCTTCTCTGTCGCCGCCCGACGCACGACGAGAGCGAAGAATCCAACACTTGTAGCACAGCTGCCACAACTGCTACACTCCTGGGTTAGAGCCTTCAGAGAACTCTGGCCACATCCCAGACGTTCCTACCCCAAGACGTGAGGGATGGTGAGGCTATTGATTCTTGCCTGCAGCATTCGACATCAGTATTCTCTCGCTGAAGTGCAAGCGTCCCAAGCGGAATGGGGGAAGGCTGAGAGTCGGCATCCGACGAAAGGCGAGTAAGGCGAAAGAGCTCAGTATGTGAACCCCGGGTGCTGCGGCTGTGAGCTACGTGCTTGCGAACCACCTCGTGATGATGATGATGGTGATGATGATGATGGTATGATGTGGATGATGAGGATGATCATAATGATGATGTTGACGATGACGATGATGATGTGTTGTAGACGTTGATCTGCACCATGAAGACTTTCGAGAGCAATTGTAATCTTGAAAAGGACCTTCCCCCGTGACAAGCTGATCACTCCCGAAAACTTCGAAAAGCTGCAGCTCAGGAGAAGGCACTTCGGAAGGCCATGCGCATCCGACACGCCACGCTGTGCCAAACGACGCGTTCGGCTGTGGCACGGCGCGTTTCGTGCTTGAAGTACGGGCATGCTACTAAGTCGGGCCGGTAGAGAGTGGTGCATCTGTTGTGAGCACATTTTACAGACATTATCTACAAATTATGAGTTGGAAAAGCAGATCAGACAAGCCAACATATTGGATGTCAGGCTGAGATCAAAGGGTTTTGCGTACGCTCGTAAATGTCGTGCTTGCATTGGAGCTTCCTAGGCCTTAGAGTTTCTCACGCTGTCGACTTATGCGAACTCAAAGATCTGTCCTAGCCACCTCTGTCCAACCAACCTGGCGCATCTTGTCATCAGAATCCATTACAAACAAGTCCTTCTCAGGTTCTTGGCGTGGCTGTGGCTCGTGGGCGTCTTTCTCACCTGCTACAGGAAGTTGCACCTGGTCACGACTGCGACGCCGAGCTGCTTCTCGAACTCTTCGTGGTGCGAGAGCTGCCTCGTGTGCTGGAGGTAGCCAGGTAGGCGTTCAAAGATCAAAGGCGCATTGCCAAATCGCGAGATTGTCAGGCAGCTTGCATGTATTGTCGGTGCCATCGGAAGGAGCTGGAGCATCCGTGTTTCGCTTTGGCCGGATCCCAGAAGACGGAATGGCGGCAAGTCTTGGCCGATGCATGCAGTCGACCGCTGCTACTCGTCTGCGCGCGCCAGGTCGTCTTTTGCTGCATCACGGCCGGCTGGGCTTCGTTCCGTTGTGTTTAGCTGCCGTTGATGGTGCGATCGTACAATGGACTGGTAGCTTTGGGTTCGACAGATCTGGCATCGTCGGCGACGGAGCTATGCATGAGGTGAAGGCAGGCACAGTCAAGACCCCCATGACAACCATCACGAATCACAACTGTAAGGTTTGGTCCGAATGACTCTGCCACCCTGGCCAAGCGCTTGTCTGTTGCTTGGTCCTTGCCTTTGTGGCTCGGTGGTGAAGACATGGGTGATTTTTGCTGCAGATGCCCTGTTTGAAACGTTTTGGTCCAACAGCGGTTTGGAGGTGGATGGCCGAGCGCTGGCTGCAACACCTAGGGCCTCTGTCAGCTTTCCAGCTTGGCCGCGCCATGTGCCAGCCTGCGAGGATCACGTGCCCACAACGAAGTTAGTAGAGTTTTGATTCCGACATTTCAACCAAGTCAACACCCTAGCCAACGTTGCCAAGGCTTCGTGTCAACACCCTCCGGACGACCCGATTGGAGCTTATGCAGCAGCTTTCAGAGCATGGGGTCCGCAGCATCCCCACAGCGGAGAGCCGTTTTGGCTTGTGGCTCCCGGACGCTGGTCTATAGCTACTAATATAAAACAGACGTGACACGGCAACAGTTCCGCCCTTTGACAAGCTGATCGCAAGACTCCGTTCAAAGTCTTAAAGCTTCTGACTCATTTTTCTGTGTCGTTCAGGGAAGAGTTCGGGAGAAATTCCATCCAACTGCCAAAAGCAGAGGAACTCGGGGCCGATTATATTGCGACTGCAGTTTGAATGAAAGAGTCTCAGGACGGCAGGCCACCCAATGGGGGCGTTTGGCAGCTTCCGGGCTACAGCCAGGGCCTTTTCGAGGTTCAAGACGAGGGCTCTCAAATCTTGGCTCTCGCTACAGAGGCCAGGCCCGAAGCGAGCGCGCACTGAGTTGCCAGTTCTTCCAGCCACGAGTCTGAAGGGTCTGCAGTCTGCATTGCAATATGCAGTATACTACAAAATACTATACGATGACCACTACAAAAACATGTGGAGGGCAGGTTCGGGCCACGAGCCACGGAGGTAGTAAAAAATATCTAGTTACATCTCCGCATGTTTCAATGTATGTAAGTACCTTATACACACATGTTGCACACACACGAAGAAGTAGGCCGCCTGCCGTGTTGGGGCTTTTTGGTGACTTGAGAGATTTTCAGATGCGATTTGAGTTTCTGTTTTAGGGCATAGAGAAATCACCCTACCTGCCGCAGTTAGGGGGTTTAAAGTTCAGTAGTATTCCAATGTACCACTCATTTAGGGGGGGGTTCTTGTGCATTGACCGTGTGGCCTAATGGCAAAGAAGGCACACTCGCAAGCCTCTTACTGTGGCGGATGTGCATGGTTTCAGATCGCCTGCGCGGCCCTAGCTGCCGCAGGTAGGTTCTTTTCCCCTCCCAGCGCAGCCCAGCCCAGCCAGTCCAGCCCACCCAGCCCAACAGCCCTAACTGCTGCAGTTATGCTTTTTTTCTTTTTTCCCAACCAGAGCCCACCCAGCCAAAAGCAGCCTTAACTGCCGAAGTTACGCGTTTTTTCCCTTCCTAACCCATCCCAGCCCCCGCCCCCAGCCCAGAGCCCGCCCAGCCCAAAACAGCCCTAACTGCTGCAGTTAGGCTTTTTTCCCGTCCCAACCCAGCCCAGCCCGCAGCCCAGCCTCTTCCGTCAAAAATAAATTCGCGGCGCGGGACTCGAACCCACAGACTTTCACCTCAGAGCAGAAGCACTTCCACTAGGCTTGACGCTCCGTGTCCTAGCGGCATCAGTTCATGTCATTTGTTGTATCACTGCTTTGGAACAGTTTAAAACCTAACTGCGGCAGTTGGGGCGTTTTCCCTACCGCCACTATACTCCACAAATTTATTAAACTCTTAATCCCGTTGCAAATCCCTGGTGCGTCCTTCTCCTGCGTGATGTCGTTGTCGTGGTCGTGGAAGAAGGCGTCCCGGATGTGTGCGTGTGCGTGTGTGTGTACGTATGTATGTATGTATGTATGTAAGTAAGTAAGTAAGTAAGTAAGTAAGTAAGTATGTATGTATGTATGTATGTATGTATGTATGTATGTGCGTGTGTGTGTGTGTGTGGACGACTTCTTCGAGGTTTCCGTATATGTAAAAAAACGGGCGGCCGCGCCCGACCCCTCACAGAGGTAGTATAAACTACTTGTTTTATCTATTTACTTGCCCGCATTTTTAAAAACAGACACCATAATGTATCTCAAAATGCCATAGTTAATATACTACATAATATACTTTTCCTATAATTTACTACAATGAACTGCTACAATATACTAGAATTTATAAGAAATATATTATAAATTATGATAACTTTAAAATTTTAACGTACTAGAGTATACTATAATATACTTTAGTGGGCTATTATATACTATGATATACTGTAATACACTATGATTATGATATACTTCAGTATACTATGATATAGTATGATATATTATGATATGCCATGGTTTGTTCCACAGCAGGCCCGGCCCGGGGAGAGGGTTCTGGACTATTGCGCCGGTCGCGGTGGCAAAACCTGGCTGCTTTGTGCCCTCGTGGCCCCACATGGGCGCGTCACTGCTTGGGATGTGGCTTTGATTCGTTTTTCATTTCGAGGAGCGTGAACGCCGTCAGGTTGCAGGGGTAGAGAAACCATGCTATCGGAAGATGTTCTCATCTTGCTCCAGTGACTGTAGATGTAGCATGGACGGCAGAGCACCAAGGCAGATTGAATCGGGAACAAGACACAGGATACAGAGGGAAAAGCACACTTGGATAAGCTTGTGCTGCCCCTTGCATGAGCGAGCTTGTGAACCTGCCCCGCGTGTGCTCTTTGGTAGTTCCTCCTTCCTTACTCCTGATCGCTTTTTGCTTTGCTCTCTGTCTATCCTTGCTTCCTTCCTTCCTTCTTTTTTTTGGCTTGCGCAGAGGAAAAGGACCAGAGATGGCCGGAAGAAAGGACAAACTACATGACCAGTACAATGTAGACTCGGGCTACAGTATATGTCGTCGCACCATGACATGTTTGCGCTCTTCGGAACTTGTTGTGTTCGAAATTGAAGAACAGCTGGCGTATCTCCTCCTGGCAAATTGAGGAAGTACCACAATATCATGTCTCTCTGGTTGCTTTGGATCACACAGTTCTTGTATGCCGTGTCAAATGCACTTCCTCATGATTAAAGGTCTGTCATTTCCTGAGGACGAACAAGTTAAAGTAACTGATGTAAGGGCATAAGGGTATAATTAAGTATATACTCATACACATGATATATAGTACTCTCGAATGGAAAGCAACACCTCGCTTATCTCTTAACATGAAGAAAAGAGCTCAGATACCTTCTTGTGAAAAAGGAGCTCATCTGCCTGTGAGTGAGCATTGGGAAGAGTGCACGAGAGGCTATTCCTATCATACAAAGCCACAGCAAATGCTGTTCGCCCATCAAGAATCGAAGAGAGCCCTTGCTTTCAAAGCAGTATAACCAGTTGTTTAAGTTGAGAAGGCAAGGAATTCTTAGTCCTTGCTGTAAGGCTGTATCAAGGGATCCTTTGTCCTCTTTGTACGAGTCTTATTTCAATTCCATATTATCTGCAAAGACCCTCGCAAAACCTGATTGCAAGAACCCTGCAAACTCGACAAACACTTAAGAAGTAACATGTCATACCCAGCAAAGACTGCCTGTAGTGTAGCAGAGGTAGCTTCAGAAAGGTTCACTATTCAATGATTTGCCACTTCTTTGAGGTGGACGAAGATCTCCGCAAGCAGCTGCTGGGGGTTTCTCCGGCTTAAATCGTGTTCTTTCGGATTGCCTTGATCTGGCTTTCGAGGGTTCATGAGGGTTCCAAACACACGGAAGACTTGTTGCACTGGGCAGTTTGAGGTTCCCGACGTTTGCTTTCTGCTGAGGCTCGAGCCAAACGTGCATCTGTCGCTGAGCTGTTGGAGGTCGCAGATACCAAGCCCTCGTCCCAGGCTGACGTGGCACCTGGGCTGTTGAGAGTTTCGATGCCTCGGGTTCAGTTCAAAACTCGTGTTCTGTGTCCAAACACTATCCAAGAATTTGCTGGATGTTTCAGGCTAATCCAACACGATGCCATCTTAGGTGCTTGTGGATGCCCCTTGCTCCTCGTGCGGCGTTTGCAGGCGGCACCCTTCGCAGCTAGGCCGGAGCTCAAGGCTCAAAAGTTCGTTGTGTGCGGTTGCCGACGTCTTCACCTTGAGGAACCAAAGGGCGAAGTCATCAAGCTGAGATTCGATGTGTTATGTCACCATGGGAAGTTTGGAGCACGGGAGGACAATCATGGAAACTTCAGAGGTGGCATTCTGCTTTTGTCTTGCTTGCAACCAAGTGCGAAATGCTCTCTGGGTGGACCGACTCTTCATCGTGAGTCCCTAAAACCCTCGCATGAGCGAACACTCTTCAAATTGGCTCAAGCTGCTTCAAGATATTCCAGATTCGGATCAAACATAGAATGGAGCTGGCGGACAACTCGCTCATCTTGTCGGCTAGTCCGATAGTGTGCAATATGTGTGCGCGCTGAGTTGGTTTGCTTAGTTATCCGGCCAGGGAACAAAACCCAAGCGATGCAGCTCAGATTCACTGGTTAAAGACAGTCGCAGTTGGTCCCACGATCAGCTGCGACAGCAAAACCTCAACAGCGTATGGAATATGGAAAGCGTGCTCCACAACTTCATTACGTGCGCCCAGTTCGCAGGGATTGCACCCGGTCAAGTCCGTGACCGTGGCACATGCACACTTTTGCCATATGTTTACTCCCGGCTTGTAGATTTCAGCTTGGGTATCAGATCCCCATCCCTGACAACGAAAGCTTCATGCTCTTGCGCGTCCAAGTTTGCCAAGAGCCGATGGAGCCGAAGGAACCTTTCAACAGAGCAAAGTGACGATTTCGGCAGCGTTGCAGCGGCAGTCTGGCATACGCTCTTAGAGACACATGATCGGTGTATGACTTTGTGGATTCCATAGCCAAAGCGTCGCACTATCTGACCGCAAATCTCGAAAAGCCCTCTTCGATCCTGGATCTTTGAAGTCTGAAAACATAAACAACATACGAACACTCAGGCAAAGGTGGGCTCTTCAAGAGTCAGAAATCGACAGCATCGCGGCGCAGCAGCTGCAGATTCTGGAAGAGGCCTCGCAGCTCGTCCACGTGGGTGGCCGCCTGGTTTTTCGTCCGCCGATTAAAAGACGGGGTCTAGCAATGTTGACTTTTGAGGAATACACGAGCAACGTGTTCGACCGGGTTTGGCCGATCGCCCTCTTTGGCTGTTCGGAAAGAATTGGTAGGTAATGCTAAAGTTCACGACGGCCTCATTGGGCAAACTAAACTAGAAGCCGTGTGTTGTCCTTCATGTTTCGACTAGAGGGTTCACCTTTGGAGCGTCCGAAGACCGACCGGCACGAAGCTGAATCAAAGACGAAACCGACTGTAGATCGGGACCTCAAACAACGTTTCCTGGGGCGGCAGCCTACGGGCCACTGAACCAGAATAAACATGGGTCACGAAAATAAGTTCTGGCCCGAAGAAGCTTTAATTAATTGAAAGCCCTATACACAAAAAGCCGCCTCAAATACTGAATCATATGTCAAGTTCCAAACCCTTTGTGGCCCTTACATTCTTATGGGGGGTTGACCATGGAGCGTCCGGAAACCATCAAACTCCACAATCCTTCCATCGAGGCCCTCTAGAAATCATGAGCAAGAACGGGGACCCAAAACTGTATGCTGGGGTGTAGTTGTGACTGCATCCTGCACCCTGCTCTTGTCTTTTCTGTGTGGCGCAGTTGAAAGTGGGAGCACTTCCGTAAGTATGATGCCCTGACACTCATGCTCGCCCTGCAGCAAGACTGTAGTTTGTGTGGCCTTCCTACAAAAATCCTTCAACCATGCAGTTTGCAGCGGGTGGGTCTCCTAATCGTTCCAAAGGTCGTGAGCTCGTCGCTCACTCCATATTGCGCTTCTCTGAAATGGGTTGGTGTGGAACTGATAACTTGCCAATACTCTCAGTGTTCGTCGGGCTGGCTTGGTGGCCCACGCGCCACCGAAGACAAGAACAAATAAAATTGCAGTAATTCGGGGCTGCAAAATTCCACCACTATGAGTACTAGTATTCGCAGCACTAGCACCAGCACTCGTACTAAATAGAGAATTTCGCTGTGCTAGGGCTATCTATGGTACTAGTCTGACAACCACTGCTGCTCGGCTACTACTAATAGTAGTCCTACCATCTCTGCCACCACCACCGCCCCCGCCACCCGCACCACCACCAAAACCACCACCACCACCACCGCCACCGCCACCGCCACCGCCACCGCCACCCCCACCACCACCACCACCACCATCGCCACGACCACGACGACGACGACTACTACTGTTCCTACTCCAACTACCTACTACCTGCTACCTACGAACTGCTACCTACCATGTACCATCTAGCACCTACTACTTACGACGACGACTACCGCTGCTGCTGCTACTCGTCACTGCTACTTGCTGCTACTTGCCAGTTGCTACTTACCACTCACCACATACTGTTCACTAACTACTAGCTAACTTCGAGCCCCGAGCTGCTAACTACTAACTACCTACTACTACCTGCTGCCTTCTCGCTCCCTACCTACTGCCTAAAGCTACTACGCTGCTGCTGCTGCTGCTACTGCTACTACTCGTAGCCACCACTATGAACTACGACTAGCTAATAACTACTAACTGCATCGAACTGCTGCTCCTACAACTACTGCGACTTGCTGCTGCTACTACTACTACTACTACCACCACCACCAGCTACTACTACTACTACTACTACTACTATACGTACTACTACTACCTACTACTACTACTACTACTACTACGACGACGACGACGACGCCGGCGGCGGCGGCGGCGACGACGACGACTACTACGACGACTACTACCACTACGACGACGACTACTACTACTACTACGACGACGACTACGACTACGACTACGACGACGACCACTACTACTATTACTACCAGTGCTGCTACTACTACTACTACTACTACTACTGCTACTACTACTACTACTACTACTCCTACTGCTACTGCTACTGCTACTGCTACCATTGCTTCTACTGCTACTACTACTACCAGTACTACGACTCCTCCTTGTACTCCTACTATTGCTGCTATAGCTATGTTTGCTACTACTGCTGCTGCTACTACTACTGCCACGGCTCCTACTGTTGCTGCTACTAGTAGTTCTCCGACTACTCCTGCTGCTACTACGATTACTACTACTACTACTACTACTACACTTACTACTACTGCTACTACTACGACTACTTTTACTACTGCTACTGCTAGTGCTGCTACTACTACTACTACTACTACTACTACTACTACTGCGACAATGACCGCTACTGCTAGTTTCTGCCGGAAGGCTGCTTCCCTCCTTAGATCCCTGTCCTCCCATTGTTTCAACCATTCGTGCGGAACCCGTTCTGGACCACGCTTACTCCGGAGCCTCAGCAGGCGGGGAAGGGGGCGGGGTTTTAATCCAAACCCCATGTTAGTCACCATGTCTTCGCGACACGAAGACTGCCCCAATCCACAAGTGTGCTCCGATGCCTGGGCCACTGAGGTTTATGCGACCTGCTCCTTGCTCCGTGCGGAGAACGATGCCGTCGCCGAGCGCTTCGAACAACTGGCTGGGGATTGTTTTCGACGTTGGCCTTTCGAGAGCGGCAGGAGTCTGTGCTAAAGTTAGACCGAGTTTATGTTCGTCCTGTTGTGAGGTCCCGACTGTTGCAGAACACCGGAGGAGTTGCATTCGGGCATATTCGGGCTTGAGCGCTATTGCCGCTGTATGTGTTGTTTTAGGTTTTTTCACTTGCTGCCTTTTCTCGAACCTCAAGCCGCCGGACTGCATCAAGCAGGCATTGCCGGACTTTGATGCCGCACGTCGAGGGTACCGATGGTTTCTTCATGGCTCGGTGGCAGCGGCAAAACAAAGCGAGCGAAAGCCGACAAAGCATCATGCCTGTTGCAACCGCACGCAACGATGCAAGCATGGGGGAGTCAATTATCAAGTTTGAGGAAGCTGTTTCAATGTCGTTGAAGAGGGGATGTACCTCGCCCACACTGCTGAGCCTGATCAATCCCGAAAGCCCAGTTGCACAGAGCGTTGCGGCAGGTCCCCGGAGCTGGACTGAGCTGGGCTGAGCCAGGCTGAGGGTTGAACATTGGCCAAGACCCCGCCAAAGCAAAAGACATCTTGAGCTTCATGATGCTTCATGGTTCAGGTGCGATAGATAGATTCAGATAGATCTTGCAGCCTACATGCAATCCCGCAACGAGCTGGAGTTGCCTCTAATCTCCAAGGGCAGGACACGGGGCCGAAGCAACACGAGCCATGGCATTTCAGGTCATGTCGGGTGAGTCGTTGCCTTGTACTCCTACTTGAGGGCGAAAATCATGGTGTCAAGGTATCGAAAGAGGAGGTAGGAATCAACTGAAGCCCAGTTACTGAGGGCAATTCTGCAAAGCATGGCTCATGTGGTAGGCTGTACGTGTTGACACTCTTACCTGCAGGTTGTACGGAGATTTCCGAGGACTTTGAGGCTTTTCCTGTATGGCGATCTCAGGAGTTATGAGGGTGATTGAGGAAGGACTGTACACACCGCCGCACGACAGTGGCCTTCGAAGCTTTTTTTGTTCATAAGTATCTTGAGCTCGATGTTCAAGGCATTGCTTTGGAGATGCAGGTCTTGAGCCTTCATTCTCATGACTCCCGGCGCACGGATCTATGGCCGAAATCGGAGCCGATCCAGTCCAGTCACGGTACTTCTTTGCATTTCTTTCAGGGTTCTCCTGCTACGGAGTGGATCGCAGGAGGACGAACCTCCCTCCAGGTATTCGATGCATCGCATTTCGCATGGGATTAGAGCTTGAGGATGGCGCGAGCCCTCCTTGAGAGATGTATAGTGAATCGTGCTAGCGCAAGTGTCGCCGCAGACAAACGGTTCTTGCTCTCCGTGCAGAAGTGTCATCCGAAGCTTGCCACTGAATCTTTCCCGAACCGTGACATGGCACAACTTGTGCTGCAGCCTAAACCACAGCTTCCAGATCGCTAGGTGCCGACGTGGTATGGTAACATTTGCGATCACCGTGAAAGCAGCTCACAGCTGCGGTCCTTTGGTTTTCTCTTCACATGATGTCCGGTATTGCTGCGTGGCTGCTCGAGTACTCAGCTGGCTAGTATGTGAACCGGGCAGCACAGCCGCTGGATACAGGACCCCGGACATCATGGGTTCCAGGAAGATCAGAGACATCTTGCTCCCGAAGAACATGTACAAAACTGTTAAATTTGGGGGGTGCTCCGATCATTTCTCTTGGCTAGCAGAACTGAGGACTGCACAGATCAAGCCCGGCTGCCTGCATGCAAGGCAAACACATAGAGTTAGAGTCGAATTGTAACACTCGAACAGGCCGAGGCCGTTTAAGGCAACATCGTCATCGTCATCACCCCGAAAATCCCCGAAAGAAGCTCCGTCCGACTCTATCAGGAAGAGCATGGCAGATCTGGACGAGTTCGACGAAGCAGAACGAGCCTTCGAGAACCAGCCAGAGCCTCGATCGATGTCGGTACAGACTGCTGCGCCGAATTCCGAGCAGGAGTTCTGAATCCTCCAATATATACCACACTGTACGGAGGATCATCAATGCAGGCTGCAGCACATGCTGATTGCAAGTAGTCAATGATTGCTGAGGTTCAGGGAGGCATGCACCACCGTAGAAACGCTGGATCTGGGTGTGCAAGACATGGCAGTAGGAGGTCACAGGTCTTGGCGAAGTCCTTGCATTCAACCCTGGGACTACAATCTCGCTTCAACTCCTCGTGTTCGTGCACCCAGAGCGTTCTGTAGAGCTGGTGGAATCCAACTTACACTCATTTCCAATGCCACACGTCTGTGTAATGAAAGACAGCATTCCCCAAAGTCGAAGTACAAGCTGTGCGACTTAGAGCACTGGCCAGGTATGAGAAGGTCGAACCCTCCTTGTTGGGTGAGGGCACCTATGGCAAGGCATTCGCACCGGATTTTGTTCGGGTACTTCTCGATTTTGGTATTGATGGTGTTTCACATGTAGCGGTCTTTGATCTTATTTGCAACCGCTTTCGCTAGATGCCTGATGCAGAACGACACGAAAGAAGAGGAGTACTGATAGGTGGTGCAAGTCAGAGGCGCTTTTAGGCAGTCGTAGCGTCACAAAATCCGACCCAAAATCCTAAACCGGTTGCGGCGGCCCTGATTCCGGGACTTGATTATGAGAGGTTTACGCATTTAGACCTAAAGCCTCATTTTGTCACGTACTTGGCAAAATTTGTCTTTATTTGTCAAAATTTGTCTTTATTTTTTTTATTTGTCATTGTTTGTTGTTTAAAGGTTTTATTTTGATATTGTATCTTTTTTTATGTGATTGATTCAAAGTCTGTCACTGGCGGTTCCTTCGTCTTCGACACTGCTTTGTTTGTTTGTTTTGTTTGAAATGTCATTATTTGATGTTAAAGGTTTTGGTTTGATCATGCTTGTTGTTTTAATGTGATTGATTCAATTTCTGGCACTGGCGGTTCCTTCGTCT
>CAJNJA010087264.1:6955-20205 GCA_905231915.1 Symbiodinium necroappetens
TCTCTCTCTCTCTCTCTCCCTCTGCAAGCGCATAAGCCATAAGCGAACACAAATGCGAAAGCAGGGGCTCGAATTCTCCTCCATTGACCCTGGTTCTAAGATCGAGGCTGTTCGTATTGCGCTGTTTCAACCTCCATGGCAGAGAGAGTGCAAAACGGCAGGGTGCAATGTGTCGTATAAGAACCTTGAACTGGACGAACTTAGCTCAAGCAACACCCAGCCACCACATTATGCTTTTCAGCAGTCTTTCAATGCCTTTCACAGAAGCTCCGTCAATTTCGGGTCTAGGCCTAGGCCAGGTTCAGACCCCCAGGCACAGAGATGAAAACGGCGAACGGAAGCACTGGCCTGCAGCCGCTCAACGAGGCTGGAGGCCTCCTCCTCTCGTGCATAGAGCTTCATCCTCACCTTGGCCACACTACACGCGGCTTGAGCTTTTCTTTGCCCCCTGCATTGCCAGAGCAGCAGGGATGTTCAGGAGAAGAAACATGGTACCTAAAGACAGCGACTGCGAGCTCGTCGGCTTGTCACTTCTGTTGCCACAGGTCATACAACGTGATGATTGTTTCATCGGACATCTGTCTTCACGACGAAATCACCCCATGCAAAGACCTGACATCCAGCTTCTCGGCGACATCTTGTCGTCACCGTCACTTCAAACACTCCAACCGTCACTCATCCTCTCCCCAGCACCAGTGAAAAACAGAATGCAAAAGATGCCTCAGGGTCAGATAGCCTTGGGTTTTTCCCAAGACTTAGGGTTTGATTGGGGCCTGCTGCTTGGAGCTGAAGGAGGCATGGCTTGCTGCGCGGTGCCGGGCCCCAAGCCTCCTTGAGCTCCTTCTCATGATCTTCTAAGGCAGTGCCCTGCAAGTGAACAGCGCGCAAAACACGTGAACACACATGCCCTTGTGCATGTGTAGGAATAAATATGCATATATATATATACATATGCCTACACACACATGTATGTATGTATGTATGTATGTATGTATGTATGTATGTATGCATGCATTATATCTATTAATATCCATTAATATATATATATATGTATATAGATATAAACATATATATATATGTGTGTGTGTGTGTATGTGTATGTATATATATACTGCTTTGAAATGTTCATGCATTTTATATATTTATACTTGTGTTGGCATTTACATTTCTACCTATACATGTATAAACAGCTGTATGTGTACATATATATATATATAATATGTGCATGTGTACGCAATAGGAGAGATAGCAACCCTCGACTCTTAACACAACTGGAAGCCTTCAGGTACGACTCCATGCGTCTGCATAGATGGGCCAGTTCGGCTATTGTCGTCGCCTCCCGGGAAGACACGACAGGTTTTCAACTACCGTATCTCGACAGGTGTGCCGAAACGCACCACAAAATCTGTGCACTGTTACCTCGTTGCCGCTGCTCCTGGTGGCAATCGGAACGGCCTCCTTCTGCGTCTTGAAGCACCGTAGCTTTTCTGTGATCCTCGGCCGCAACAACTCTCAGTCTAATCATGCACAATTACAGGACGCACGCGATGGCTGTCTCCACTGCCTTGCCGTTCAGGTTCATTGATTAATGACCCAGTCAAGCCTCATTCGGAACAAACTCGACGGCCTTTCCCTCTGCAGGGCGAAGTCAGTCTACGTGGCAAATACTGCCGGCAATGTAAATTTGGCTTTAGCGCTCTGTCGCTTTGTAAGTGATCACGCCTTTCGAATCTGTGGAACGTGCTGTCTGAGGGCCACGGGCCTCAAGGGAAAAGTCGTACACATAAGCATGTACGTCGCTTAACTGTGACAGGGACACGAGCATGCCTAAACACAAAAGCCCACCTGCCCTTGCCCAATGGACGGTTCAAAAGAGAACCATAACAACTTCGCACAACCTAACCACGTGCCTTTCATACGATGCTTTCACGTAGCCTATGTTACCCTATGTTGCCTCCCAACTAGATGCCATGTCAGTACATACTCACGAGCTGACACCTTACAACTGAGAAGTACACACGCTTCAACCCCTCAAATTCACGAGCGGTGCGACTCGTAGGCACTGCAAACAATGATGGCGCTTGAACTGCTTGGCCGCAGGGCCCTGGCACGCTCTAGCAGAAAAATACGGGGAGCACCCTAATTTTCTGCACTCTGCAAGCAGCAAGTCACTTGTCAATGCTTCCAAGCAGCACCTTGCAGACCAAGGTTTGCGTTGCCTTCCGGGTCGAAGTTGGCCCTAGGGTTTTATGGCCTTTGTATGCCTTTGTTGAACTTATTTTATGTTAAATCTATTGGAATCAGGTTATTCGGATATTCATCTCACCCGGAGCTTTTTCCTTCCAAGGGACATTTCTTTGCTGGGTCGGTCCTTTTCACTCGGCGACACAACCCAGAGCGAGAAGCTTGTTAAGCAATATACGACGGCAGCATCGGTGCACAGGAGAGCATCACTCCATCACGTCAACAGCAAGTAGTCAGAGTACAACACGACTTTCGGGTGAGTCGTCACTTTCATGAGGCCTCCATCATTGAGGCACCATGGGCACATCATAGCACACCCCAATCCCCCAAGACGATGCCTGATCCAAGAACTCTGCCGCATTCCACATGTAATGGTGGACCTGCCAAGGCTCTGCTTCTCGGTAATTGTAAGGGCTAGGCTACTATAAGGCTACTACAGTACAAGTATAAGGGTTATGATCATCTGCGTTTCAATCGGGGTTTGGAGCTTTTGTTGCTAAGACTACTTGATGTCATATCCTGGCTTAGGGCCTTAGGCTACAGGGAAGCAGTGGCAGGCAGACCTCGGCAAACTCGATTCCGACCTTGGCAACCCGTGCTACAAGAGAAGCTCCTTGCGGCTCAGAACCTCGCATGCCCTACGGCTCGGTGTTAATTTCACAGCGGCTACAGTACCATGCGCTTAGGACGAGGCCTCAGCAACATCATGTTCGGACGGCGCGTTCGACCCAAACCCCTTAGTAGTTCGTGTGGATGCAGCCAATAACCAGCTTTTGCGCTAGGGTGTGCGCATCCAGCAGGGCACGCAAACGCATTCCCAAGAGGCCTTGCTGTGGGGCCTTGGGCCCCTCATGAATCTGCATGAACGATTCCAACTTATTAGCATCTGTCGGGGCTCGCTGGATGCGTCAGAAAAATTGGGACCCAGCATTCCTTCGGAAGGCCAAGCAAAGAGAACATCGCCTTTGCAGCCATGTTTCCTGCGCCCTGGCGAAAGCCATGGCTGCTGTGGCCGCGCCGGTCATTGTCGAAAACTTGCGGCCCTGTGGCACACGCATGCACGCAAGAGCGGCCAACAAGGAAAATGTGCAAGAATGGCACACATGACTTCTGTGATGCCGGCTTGCCTTGCGGCCATGTGGCCTCGCTGTTTGGATTGGTCTGACTGCTCAATCTCACAGCGGCATGAGTGCAGGAGTCTGGGGGAAACGCCCTCCAGATGCTGAGCCAGACAGTGAAGTCTTCGGAGGCTCACCGTCGGTAGCAGTAGGTTGCCGACCCATCTTCTGGCACAAGAATGTTCCATCGCACAGGCAGGGCACATTTGGACCAACATGTGAGTCGAGCAGTCTGCCTGTGGTATTGCGATTTCTTCCGCCGTCTCACTGAAGGAAGCCCTGACAGCAGAAGCTCTGATCTGTGTTTCAAACAAATCACGGTCATTCGCCAACTGACAACGCATCGCATCGGCCTCAATAAGCAGAACAGGCAAGGCAGGAAGCACAACCCACGAGGCCGCATCAAAAACACCAGCCTTCGGTCTGCTGGAACACTGTTTTTGCTGGGCTTCTTCAGCACCGACGGCCTGACTTGCGGGGGGTGAGGCAGATGCTTTGAATTGATTTGCTGCGGTTGTGCCTGCCACCCTCCATCGACCTTATCGACCTTGACAGTCCCTGCCCACCTCCGCTGACTATTCTGGGACGATGGATCCGTCTTGGAACCTGACGAGGGGCATGCCGCATGCCTCATGTGCATGGGAGAGAGGCTTGTGCCACTCAACAACCCGCACACCTCGCTTGGACTGCGAAGGCGTTGGTGTTGGAGTTTCAGCAGCCACGGCGCCTTGACACCAGAACGGAACTGCCGCGAAGCCCAACAGGATCTCGATCTCTCGCTGGCTCCCAGGGTGTCACATCACGTTGTGTAAGCCACTTTCAATCAGAGGATATTTTGAGCTGACGATTTTTGAACAACCGACTCGAACAGCGAAAGAAGCTGTGGCTGCATGCAGCCATGAATGTAGAACTTGCTTCCGTTCTGTCAGGTGGGTAACAGGATGCCCGTGCCCAGCATATGTAAACTACATCACAGACACAGTACCCCCACTGCTTTAAGTCTGCTTTCCGAACTGCTTTCCCTTACGCCCTTTTTCCTGTCTGCGTGCGCACAACAGAGCCGCCTTGTCAAGACATGGATAATCGAACAACACAGAACATGCTCAGATCTTCGGAACCCGGCGCAAATGCGATTCCGCGGCAGCGACTTGCCGCAAATGACTCCTCAGAGTTCCCAGCTCCTGGTCGACTGAGTGCGCACGCCACATGTAATTGCCGCGGGCTCCTGCAGTCCTGAAGGTATGTAGTCGTTGATGCCACTTGCTTCGTGCGCAGATCATCCACCTGCGTGGCAGGAACCGACCGAACTCACGGGCAGCTACGGATAACTGTGATGAATCTGAAGGGCGGGAACAAACTTATCACACTGACAACATCGTGTGGCCAAAATGCCGCACGATCCAGCCGGCATGCAGACCAAACATCTGACTGCATGCCACGAAGAGAAGCCACAATGCAATGCTTCCATTTTTTGCCTGTCGCTGCGTCACATGTGTAGGCGGGTGACACATAGCACCCAAAAGCTGTCCTTCTGGACCGATCTGGGCAATTGAATTTTGACGGCTTCCACTGCAGCGGCGACCGTTCTCGTTCTTGCTGTTGCCTGCCGCGGGAATTGTTGCTTCATGCCCCTACTGAGCTGAACATCTCCTTGGATTCCGAAGCAAGAGCTGCCCAAGACGCATCTATCCCGTGCGAGACCCACGTCACCCACGCCAACATAGGCTCATGGAGCATTCGCACCCCGGAGCGGCAAGGTCCATATTCAGCATGAGGGCAATATTGTTTTTTGAAAATGCACATAAAAATCCCTTCGTCAACAAACAACAAACGAAAACCATGACAATTATAAACAACAAACGGGAAACAAACATTACGACAACCGATCACACATCTGCAAAAAACATACGCGATGATAACAACCATAACTTAACAGTTAATAACCCACACAAAACCAATCAAATCCAATCAAAAGCAAGCTACAGTAGTACGCATTGCTAGCTCGAGCTGTGTGGGTCGGCTAACAGAGGACCTGACCACACCACACCAACAACGGATGTCACCAACCCTTGGGTACAGGCAACTGCGACGATGTCAAAAACGAGTAACTAGGGCACGCCCAGTCTCGACATTTGGAGTTCGGATATGAACTGCTCTCATGAAACTAATTTGAACATGCACAGCATGAAGAAGCAGCCCCATGCCTGGGAGTCAACCCGAGAAATCATCAAGCCAGCACCCGGAATTCATGTCCATCCCTCCATTGCATGCGCTCCCGAAGCCCGAAACCCACCCGGCCCCGGTCTCACACCGCACCAACAGCGCAACTTGCAGAGAAAAAGTGTGCTTGGTGCAAGTACCACACTGCGAGATTCATGCCTACGGCTTGGCGGTCCACTACAGTGGTAATGTCAAGTGAAGCACCAGATGCCGGTGACGGCGGCTAGGAAGCCAGACTGCCATGCCGCCATGCCCCTAAAGGCTGCGCGCGTGCCCTCACATTCTTGACCCAAACAATAGGTTGTTCGATGACTTGCTCACCACTCCACTGCACTCGTTTCAGCACAAACTGCGACAACTTTGCTCAATTCACTTCACAAGCGAACAAAGAACAAGAGTCGGTAGCTCGCGCAAATCCACCCTTTGTATGCGCTCAAAACTCCACCCGTCATTGCGGGGTTTCGGGGTCCTTCTTTGAGCAGCTTTCGCTCAGCCCAGTGGGCTCAAGCGAATCACAACTAAAACCTGATCCCTGCTGCTTGAATCAGTCCTGAGCTGCTGCGTTTGGAGTGGCAGGGAATCAGATCCGTGCAGGGGCACAGTAGCACACGGGAGCTTCTTTGGAAGGGTTGTCGTTCGCGCCGCAATTCACAGCTCCGGGATCGAAGTAGAAGCATTTTCCATCGTTGCCCGTCGTTGGATCAAAGAAGATGCCGTTCGACCGGGATCCGCCACCCTGAACACAGGTCTTGCCAAACAAGCCTTCGATCAACCGCGTGGCCCTTGGCATCCGGAAGATCTGCTCCATCTCCGACACGACGCAACCGTTTGTGCAGACGTCATCGCAGGTTTGACCCACAGCTCCAAGCTGCCAGTTGACCTGAAAATCCGGAGAAAACCAAGTGGTCTGAGACTAAACCCCAGCCTCCATCGGGCAGAAACCAGGTCTCTAGTCTAGGACCTAGTGGGTACAACAGCAGGCGCAGGCAAAAGCTGAATTTGATCAAGTGGCAGATAGGGTTGTCGTTACTGTGGTTGAGCTGCAGAAGCATAAAGGTTTAAGGCTCGAAAATCCAACATCGCAATCAACGGTGCCTTTGACACTGAAGCACTGCGCAAAGGATGGATCGACGTTACTCGGATTGATGAAGACGCCCGTGTCCTTTTGCCGAATGGCAGCATCGCAGGTCAGATTCATGCCCAAGCCCTCAATTAAGCGGACGGCTCTCGGGTATGTGCTGATTTCTTGAATCATAGACTCATTGCACCCATCGAACCCGGTGAAGCGACAGAAGTCGTTGCAGGAGTCTTGGTCTTCACCAAAAGCCCATCCCGCCTTAGGGAAAACTTATAGCTAGCGGCATGCAGGATTCCACATCAGTGAGAAAGAACTGTCAACGCCGATCGAAACACGGCTTTAGTGGCATCTCCTGAGTCTAAGTTAATGCAAGGAGCAGCACCTGCTCCTGATCGGCTACATGGCGACGTTTTTGCATGCACAAACCCACAACTGCAGAAAAGTGAAGCACAGCCTGCATAATTTAATTACAACAAACAATATACGATAATTTTTAACCCCCTGATGTTATCAACAATGCAACAAGGTAGCATCCGGAGTGGTCGTTGACGTGGTGCCCTCGCAGTAGCAAACCGGGCGCCTTCCGACGTTTGACAATCCCTGAGTGCAGTCCACGGTCCCATCTACAAACCAGCAATCATCATTGTCTGCGTAGAAGATGCCAAAGTCTTCGTTTCGGTTCGGGTTTGTATTGCATGTGATGTTGAACTCCTGCAGGAGGAGGGCTGCAACAGCTTCTGTCGAGTTGATGCGAGCGATTTCACCTGCGCCGCATCCGCCATACCCATTGAACTTGCATAGGTCGTCGCATTTGTCTTGCGCATTCGCCAGCAGCCACATAGGTGGGGCCTGGGATTCTAGTGAAGGCTGAAACATGCTACTCGCTTTCAAGGCCTCCGCTGCAGACCGTTTTATACCTCAAGACCTCTTGCTCCGAAATGCCCGAATCAACACAGAAACCAGAGGAGCTGTGGAAACCGTGGTCGTTGTTGTGGCCTCAGCGAAAATGCTGTCACATGTCAGTAGAACTAGAGGAAAAGCCCAGCAGAAGTCGTCCACCGTAGCAGACGCCATAGCATCTGAAAGTGAGTAAACAACCCCGGCAGTCCGACGGCTGTTCTGTGTTGAGTCTGTCTCTCTCTCTCCCACGCGCACGGGGTGGGTCAGGCCCCGCGTGTCTGTCTGTCTCTCTCTCTCTCTCTTCTTCTACTCTGTCTCTGTCTCTCTCGGACACGTGGGAAAGGCAACGGTCCGACTGCCCTCCCACCCTTGCGCGAACGCAAAGCCGCTGATCATTGGCGGAAAGGAGGCGATCTCTTCCCCCGCAAACAAACCATCCATTACAACAAGTGCCCGTCTTCGGGCTCTCAGTTTCTAGTACAGAAAGTGTTGCTACTGCAGACAAGCATACTGAGGGCCTTCCAAACAGCAGATATTCCTGTTCTGTGGAGCTTGTAGCGTGGAGTCCACCCCAGTGTCCGTCAAAGCACACAACACTCTCTCTTTCTCGTCTCTCCGTCTCTCATTCCTGGGCTTCAATTACCCAAACCACCCCCGACCCCCATCTCCTTGCGGCCCAGCAACGATGCGTGTTGTGGTCGTTTGCTTTCCGTAGTAATAGTAATTGGCCTCAGGACTCATGACGCACAATACCACGATGACTGTTCTTATCACTTAGGGGAAAGGGCGCCGGATCTTGAGAGTTCTGCATTTGGTGGTGTTGTGGTGCCTTTTCTCACGTCACGCACGCCCCCTCGAACCCGCGCCCCCAGACCCCTCACTCCCCCCCACCCACCCCCAACAGCCACCCTGACACGGAGTGGGATTTGAAGAACGAACAAGTGACTTGACTTGTGTACGGTCTGGGGTCAAGCACAAACCGGGGAAGGACGGGTCCAGCAGCAGATTCGAGATACGGTATGAAATCAACCGCCATGGCCCAAGGGGTGGGGCCGGGTTTTGCGGCATGGGATCGTCGTGGACGGGATTCAACCGAAATCCAACTGCACTCGCCAACTGATGGAACTGATGGGCCGGATGAAGATATGGGATCAACCGCACTCACCTACTGAAGTTGTCGTTTTGAGATCTGAGATCAACCGCCATCGCCTGCTGAAAGCAGATTAGACGTGTGCGATAGCGGGCATGTGCACGCGGAGCATCAGCAGCGCATCGGCCCACGCCGCCCAAAACGCTGCCGGCACGCGGTCCGCGTGGCCGACAGAAATCCGAGCCCACCGAGCCTGGCAGGGAGCTAAGCCAAGGATCGCGCACTGGCGGCCTCATGCAGTGGGATGTGGTTTTCGGAGTGCATCGAGGGTGCGATGCGCAACTTAGGCGTAGTGAGCGACCATCAAGGCGAGGGAGGGACTTTGCGCAAAGCATGATTGGCGCGTGGCGATGCGCACATGCCGAGCAGCACCCACATGCGCACTGGAGGTCCGGAAGCAGAGGCAGTTGATCCAAGAGTTGCGCCCAAGCCCCGACGAACTCCGAATAGCCGATTGAATTGGCACGCCCAACACGATTATGCCCCGCTGCGGTGCAGGCCTGTCGCCACGGCAAGCATCCGGGCCCAGCTCGGGGGGGGGGGGGTCCTCGGTTGGGAAAGAAAACCCGCGTTTTGAATTTACCGACGTTGGATGCTATCCCGCATTCGCGCTCCACAGCGTGGACGACGGTGTCGCGGCCGCTCGCCCGCTCCCGAGTCGTAACCACGTACAGGTCATCCAAGAAGGCGACGAGCGAGTCAGAGCGGTGCAGCTCCGATGCTGCATGGCACAAGGCGGCATGTTGGCCTGGCGCATACTGACCGGGCGCCAGGAAATCCCCCTGCCCACAGCCTTGGCCTTGGCTCTCGACACGAGCCTGCGGCGTCCCACCCGCAGTCGGTGGAGGGGCTCAAACTTTCAATCTGAGAAAAATCAAACCTTTGCACTTCAAGCTCGAGTTTGAAACTGTTACCTCAAACTTTGAAACTTTCGAACTGTCACACGCTCGACCTCAGCGGCGAGCCGCGAACCGAATGTGAAGCCGGCCTTTCAAACTCGAAACTATCGAAACTGTCGAACTTAACGATCAAGCTCGAAACTCCAACCTTCGAACTTTCCACCATTCGAGCTTCAAAACTTGAGTCTTGCGCTCGAAGCAGCTCGTCGAGCTCGAAGGTTTGAAGGCTTGAAGTTTGAGATTTAATTTCAATTTTCTGAATTATTGAAAGCTCGAAGTGGCGCACACTCCGTTGCACATACCAAGGTGCTCAACCAATCGAACTCCTGCCCTCACCCTCGCGTCAACTCAAAATCCTACCTTTGCTGAACCAACCATGGCATGCGGCATGCCAAAAATCGCAGACGCAGGCTTCCACTCCCAACCTAATGTCAGAGAACATCTGGAAACCAAACAGATGTACACCAGAAAATCTGAATTACTTGCTCGGGACACTTGAGACTTGTCTCAGCTGGAAAGGAGCTACCGCCGTTTTCACAGACTGGTTTGACTGCTCCCTTCCTAGATGGTGAGCGACAATCTAACAGTTGCCAACACATTTCAGCGCACGGTTTAGCGACTTTACCATGCAGAAACGAACTTGATCGAAGTCGCGGTAGCCTTCCTCGCTTCCGGCACGGACAAGTTTAGCTCTATCTATATCCCGTAGCTTTGCATCTCCTCAATTTCGATGCTCAATCCTTCAACCCAGGCCACCTTGTACTTGCGACGCCCCCAGCGCCTGCCAGCATCGTTCACAGCTCCAACTCTCCGTCACTATTGCTAGAAGCGATTGGTTTGGGAATCCCTTCTCGTAAGGATGCGCTCGCTCTGCAGGTTGCAATACATCACTTTCCCCAGGTAGCCTGTGGCAAAGCCCTAGCCTCCGAGAACCTGAGTCGAAAAGCCGAACCCCGAAGTATCGCCATTTGGGTCGTTCTGTAAATTAGGGTCCCTGTTCGGGTTCTTACAATCAGGGTTTAGGGCTTCGGGTTTAGGGTTTTTTTTTTTATAAAGGGTGCCGTATTACATTAGCGACCTAAAATGGGACCCTAAATAAACAGAACCACCCATTTCGTTGCCTGCGATGCCGCCCAAAGGCCTGGCGCGGCGTCCTCGCAGTGGGACGCTGGAGCAAGGCGAGGTTTTTGGCAGTAGGAGCATTGGAGCGGAACTGGGTATATGTATGGCTACCTTATTTATGAAAGCAGCTCTACTTATTGTTACCAAGTCCCGTGATCCTTACCAAGTCTTGTGATCCCTCAAAGAACCCAATCCGTAGGGAGGCGACCACGGTTTGCGAGCCAAATCCCACATTGGGCCATTGGCTCATGGGGAGTTGTCCTGAGCAGTAGCTTTCTCTTGCAGCCTTCTCTAATTTCGCATCGAAGTCCGACAGAACACCGTGGCTTGAGTGCTTAGAACAGAGTTTTGGTAGAGTATACCCATAAGCTCCGTAGCATTTCCTTTCTAGGAGCACCTTATAGGATCCTAAATACAGTCCACAAAAAAAGGACTACTATGGAGCCTATGGGTAACTCAAAGGCCCAAAGCCTTATTCTCGTTGCAAAGGCCTAGACAACCCAATGGCTCTAAGACTCTAGGCTGAACCCTCCCATGAGCAACATCTGCGAAAGAATCACATCGGGCCCCTCCGCTCCTCCTTGGCCTTTGCCTTCGCTGGTAGCGTCGCCGGTGCACCTGCAAGCGCGACAGAATTTAAGCCAGTTTAGGCTTTAGGGTATTTGGGTACAAGAATAAGTCAGCTTATGTCAACTTCCTCTCGTGGCCCTCAAGCCTCCCTCAAGCCAAAACGGCTGTTGTTCATGTTTTGCTTTACAAAGTCCGGCAGCGGGGCATGCCCGACTGGCCGCCCGACCTTTTTGGGGGTGGGCTTCCTCGGAGTGGCGATAAGATCCTCCAAAAAGTTACCTACATTCACCCCTCGATTTCAACGCGCGGCATCGGGACCGGGACTGTACAATTTGCCTGTTGTATTCCTGAGCGAATCGGAAGGCAGGGTATGTAAACGCATTCGTCAGGTTTCTTCTTGTTCTTGTTACTTGTTGCTGTTCTTCTCCTTCTTGGTCTTGGTCTTCGTCTTGCGCTTGCCCTTGGGTTTGGGCGTGGGCCTGTGCGCGTGGGCAGGGGTGTGGGCGTCGGCATCGGCGTGGGCATGGGCGCGCGGGCGCAAAGCGCGCGGGCGTGGGCGCAGGGCCGTGGGGGTGGGATGGTGTGGGAGTGGGCACACGAGCGTGGGCGTGGGCAGGGGCGCGGGCGTAGCGTGGGCGTGGGCGTGTGTCTGTGCTTGTGCTTGTGTTTGTTCTTGTTTTTTGTCTTGTTCTGTTTGTTGTTCTTATTGTTCTTGTTCTCGTCAAACCTGGATTTAGCTGCTTGCGCTAGAAGACAGACAAAGCGGCGCGGACAGGGGTGCCCGGTTGTGTGGCTGACTCCCGCCCCTCCGCAAAATCGAAGCAAGGATACCTTGTAACTTGTAGAATTATCTCTCTCCGTTTCTGTTTCTCGGATTGCTACCATCCAGACACCGGCAAACTTATAGGGGCGAGTTGCAGCGACATGATATGGCACGGCCTTGACATCGCGTTCCACCATCGCTCCATGTTCCTGCGTTGAACACACTTTCCCAAGACATGTTCGCCTGAACCCTGCAAGCCCGACATTCTGCACCGTGGAATCTGATCACCACCATCCGCACGTCATGGAACATGCGCCTGCAAATTTTGTAAAGCTATTGCGAGTTTGTTCAACCCGTTGACTGAACATTACCTTCTCCAAAGCGAACCTGTCAAGCCGGTCCCTATTGGGCCTCTCCCGCAGCCACGTGGTGTTGCAACAATGCCAATTCGTCCGCGACACAGGCGGTGTCGAATCTGTCGCAAGCGGTAAACGGAAACGGGAACCGATGGAAACCAAACAAACAAATGGTAGAAGTGTTCCTCTTGTGTGGACATCATAACCATATAACGGAAATGGCATTGAAAGCATGTCATGTGGACTGCGGGGTTCGCCCCAACCTGCCACAATCAATGCCAGACTTTGCCGCGACGCTGATGGTCAATTGCCATGACGCCAAGCAAAACCAGGCGCACCTGGCAATCGGAGCTTATGGGCATGATCCCTACACCCTGACGCCAACCATCACCGCCAGGCTTGCCCGAGTGGTGCCGGCGCCATGACACCTCGGCTGCAAAGCACGGCAAGATCCCAACACGTGGAGCAAGGGCTTGCAGGAGGCGCACGCAAGCTCCTCGGCATTTTTGCACCCCGGAGCTCGGCTTGGCGTCTCTTCTACGGAGCCGAGCCGATGCCCCACAGGAGCTGGAATGCGCCGACAAGCCGGGTACTGTAGCAAGATTCCTTCAAAGTGGTGGTCGCCGGTTTCTTGTATTCCCGAAAGCATCGCGAAGGGCTCTTCCGCGCGATGCCTTTTGGAGAAGTACGTAGGATCAAGTACACACAGTACTATGCAGGCAAAGGGAAGTGTACAGAGCATAGTACTTTGCACTTGCACTTTGTCCGTTCGAGTCAGAGACTACGGTCCTATAAGGACATGGGTGACAGGTGGGATCTAATTAAGGTAC
>CAJNJA010087275.1:0-20205 GCA_905231915.1 Symbiodinium necroappetens
ACTACTACTATATACTACTACTTACTACTACTGCTACTGCTACTGCTACTGCTACAACTACAACTACAGCTACTGCTACTGCCACTGCTACTGCTACCGCTACTGCTACTCCTACTCCTACTCCTACTCCTACTCCTACTCTTACTCCTACTACTACTACTACTACTACTACTCCTACTACTACTACTACTACTACTACGACTCCTACCTGACGAATGCTAAAACTGTGGCTAGGACACCGAGCCGTGATTCTTAGTACTACGACCAAACTGGGAGGGTGGCATTATGACCCCAGCCTGCTTCTTGCAATCCACCGCAGCAACAACTCTTTCACTCTCCTGACGGTTGCTCTCAGGTCGCCAGGCCTCGACAGGAGTGGGGCCGAAGGTTTCCCAGCCTTCGCCCTGCTGCGCATCTGCAGCAAGCAGAAGGAGAAAGTGGAGCTTATCAACTGACATGGAGCCACACCCGTCTGAGAGGGCTTCTTTGCTTTTCGCGGTGGTTCCTGCACAAGACACGTTAACATGATTTGTAGTGGCCTGCATGCTCACTCTGCTTGGAAGTGGCTATAGAGTCTCTCTCGGGATAGGATCTGCTCTGTCTTTTGCACTGCTCACTCATAGCCTGCGGATGTTGGCTACGAAGGCATCTCCATGCGTGTGTAGTGAATGCACGTGCGAACCACCGCGATGCAAGCTCCAATTCTCAGGCACGCTCACCAACTGACTGCACCATATAACAACGGATGTTTGCACTTCGTAAAGGGGTTGGCGTGCGGAGCAATTTGGTACGAGCAGCTGCCTGCTAGCCCAAATGCCTGTCAATTCAGCAGGCAAAAGGACAATAAAAAATGGCGGGTGAACCCAACCTAGCTGCAGCAAGCAACCTTGAGCCAGGCGCACGCATCAACGCAACCTCTTGATATGCATTGCGACAGCCGACGAATGAGTTCCGACTACTTCGGAAGCCAAACTCCATAAAGGCGGACAAGCTCAGGAAAACAGCGGGCACAACGCAGAAAACAAGAAAGGCCAACGTAGCTGAAATGACTAACTCAAAAGCTCTGGCAGCAACCAAAGAAACCAATTGATGCCTAAAGCCTGAAGCCTAAACACCGCAGCGAGCAGACTTCTCGCCCGATGTGCTATCGTCCCTTGCTTGCTGAAGGGTCGAAGCTGCCAAGGACATATGCATACACTTACACGTGCCTCTTATCTTAAACTCGACAGTGGGCATTCTGCCAGTTCATGTCGCCATCCCTCCCGTGCCCCGACTTCTTCCAACTTCTTGGAGCTCTTGGAAAAAACTTGGGACGCTTTGTTTCGAAGGCTTTGCGCCCCCTGTGTAAAGCTTATAAACAAACAGCAAGATGGCTTGCTAGCTAGCGAGACAAACAAACTAACACGCAACCAAACAAACACATAGTAGTATGTGTATATATGTATATATATATAGTGGGTGTGCGTATGTGTCTGTGAATATGTAGGCGCATGGAATTTGAAGCTGCTGTACTGTACACTTTAGTTTGCATGATGTTCGAAGGCTACACTTCTCCACAGTTCCGACAGTGTCGATATCCTCGACATCCTGTCTCTAAAGTCCGGGCGTTCCTTGTGATTTTCTACCAGTTCTACAGATTTCATCGTGATGCCTGCTGTCGTCTCTAGCTGTCTGTAACCTGCTGTACTCGTCTTCATGTTTGGGTACATTCTCTCTGGGTTTTCTTGTCGCATGTATATGCATTTGCCTACTTAGACCTCTTAAGATTTGGTGAAATCTTCGAGGTCTCTCCAAGTCTCTACGTATATGGGAGTTTCCGAAAATAAGGGGGTATCTTACTTTGGGGTCCTCATAATAAGGATCCTACTATTTCAGCACTCACTCTCGGACTTACCTTGGCCTATTTAGGGTACTATATTTGGGTCCCCTATTTTCGGAAACCCCCCATATGTATAGTTTGCTGGAAATTTGTCCGCTTGTCCAGGTCTACCGCTCTTTGTTTTCCAGCAAACTCTCCGGTCTTGTGACTTCTAACCTATAAACTTGTCCAGGTTCCTGCGCATATCTATGAAGTAAGTCTTCTTTGAACTTTTCGTTCCGGAGTGATCTCTCTTTCTCTCTATATGTAGAGTGTCGAAGCTTCTACAGGTTTCTGATAGGTCTTCCATGTTTTAATCCTGAATCCGGTCATTGGAGGCTCTCCTGGTTGTCGAGTTCTGTGTCCATGATTTTTCTCTCAAACTTGTTGCTTGAAATATTGGCCTGTTTTCTGAAACCGCTTCACTCACCGAATTCATGGGCTCGTTCTGAAACTCTGACAACTCTGACGACAGGAAAGCAAAGCAACTCAGGTTCTTCACAACCTTCCACGCAGCTTGAGCTCAAGCACAGCCACACACGTCACCGCTGAGTCTCGCTATCTGAGTCTTATGGACGCTTACGATACTAGGTTACTAGGGTTCCCGGCCACCAGGCAGCCGGTGGACCAAATGTCGCTGCTCTGCGTCGGCGCCTTACCCTGCGTGAATCAGAAGATCCGCTTCGAAGTGACTGGCGTATAGTACGTTTGCATGTCACGACTGCCATGAGCTCTCTTCGAGTGAGGACGGGCAAATGGAATTGCTGGACTGAGTTCGTCTTTTGAGTGGCGGGAACACAACACTCGCGTATGAAGTCTGCCATGGGGCAAACCGGCAAGTGCCTCGAATGATTTTGTGTCTGAGCATCAGTTTGCAGCCCATCTGCATCCTCGTGCAAGATCATGGGGTTCCACAAGCACACCGTTGCCGTCATCTAGTCGCAGAAGATGCGAAATGTAGCAGTAGAATGTTACTAGCAGGGATGGAGGAGGAGGAGCCGTCAGCGCAGTGAATCGGATGTCGAAGGCATCCTGACGAGCTCAGGACAGCTGTGCCTGCGCAGCTAACGACGGGTTCTTTGTCACGTCTTTTCCCGGATAAACTTGGCGGAGTGGGTGTGCTGGCCACAACGCCGCGCACCAGCACGACAACCACTCCTTGTTCTGTCCCTGTCGTCTAATTAATTGTTCTACGCAGTTGTAGCCGTAGCCGCAGTCGCCGGAACCGCCATAGTCGCAGCAATCGTCGCAATAGTTGTAGGGGGGGAAACGGTTAATCTGTTGCTGATGTGCTACTGGTGCCAATGCTGCCCCCACAACCATACTGTTCTGCCTTCTGTTTGTTCTTTCTTCGTCACACTACTGCTACAGATACTACTGCCACTCCAATGCCTGCCCCCACTACTACCACTCCTCCTTCTGCTGATGCTCCTGCTGTTGCTGCTGCTGCTACTACTACTACTACTACTGCTACTACTGCTACTACTGCTACTACTGCTACTACTACTACTACTACTACTACGCCTACTGCTACGACAGCAACTACTGCTACTACTACGACGAGTCGGAGTGCGACTGCGACGACCAGGAGGACGACGACGACGACGAGTACTACTCCTGCTGTTACTCCTCCTCGTCATCTCCAAACACTGAAGCCTGAACACGAAACCGCTGCGAATGCAAAAGCCGAAACATGTGCATCTGCGAGCTGTCAATGACGGAAGCCGTGTTAGTTGCCCAATTCCTAACCTTTTTCCATCCGAACTTCTCGGACTCCGTCGAGGCTTGGAAGGCCGCAACCCACTGAACTGAACTTCGTATTGCTGCTGCCATTTCTCGCTGCAATCTTCCAAAACAAGACGCACCAATGAACAATTCTACTATGATGGCAGTGGCCACTTCAATTCCACCTGAACCCCATCCCATAGATTCTACACGCTTAATTCGAGCCACTGGCCCAAAACCTTGCAAAGGGATGCGAAGTTACAATGCCACCGTTTTTTCGTATGTCAAGCAGCATACATTGGCATTCACGACGACACGATAGCATACAGCCATCGCGGCAAAACGTTGGTAAAAAAGACTTCGATGGGTAGGGCATCAGGAGTCAGCTTTTGCCAATGTTTGCCTCCAGCACTTCGGGCGACATCCAAGCTGCTGCAGAATTTGAGAGTGCCTCGGCCCAAACAGCCGAAGACTACCGTCACCGGAAGACTCACTTTAAGCAATACTCTGGTTGTCTGAATTCCGGCAGCAGTGTGAGTTAGCACTTGGCTCGACTCGGTTTGGCCTCAACATATGGTCTGAATGTGTCTGACTTGCAGTATGTGTTTTCTACTGTCACATGCTCAGTAGATAATGTATAACCAGCAATGCAGGATAATAAGTAGATAAAAGACGGTATATACAACGGGACTGGAGTGGATGATTGGCCCCGGGCACCTCCGGTCTCTTCCTTCCCGTCGATCCGAGGCAGATTGAAAGAGCGAGCATGCGAGAACGGCATGATCTGCACTCCTAGGCCATATCCGAACAAGCTGACATGGCCGATGAACATCTGCAGAACACAACAGTCTGCTGTTCCGAACGACGAGATTGATCCTCAAATTACGGAACAGAAGCAGATGTAAATCCGTGTATGTACATACATATGTATGTATGTAAGTAGGTATGTATGCATATTAACTACTACTCAGACGTACAGACATGTATACATTCTAAATGCTACACCAGGCCACATGCCCATTCATGCGTAATATCTTGATGTCTTACACTGATTTACGCTGCAGAAGTGGTTTCGCGAGGTTCCGACGGAGGTTGCCTTGACATCGCCAGGGGAAGGCGACGTGGAAGCCTGTAAGTTTAGGCTTTCGGCTCTCAGCTGCAGGCACATTCAACAGGGAAACCGAGGGACACACTCACAAACAAGAAAACCAACCACAACACATGCAACATACGCAGCTCGTCCCCTGTGCCCCTTTTGTCAGACTTATCAGGGGCAACCGCACGAGCGATCCCTTATTCAGCCGACTGTTTCAAAACAAGGCAACCCGGCACAAACACGAAGCGTTTCGACTTGAGGGTAGCTATGGCATGCTATGGCTATGACTATGCAGACAACAATGTAGCTCAGAACAGCAGCAGCAATGACCCCAACCATCAGGTCTTAACTACGATCCAGGACCATTGCATCATCAAGGGGTTGCACCCGAGCGCGGCAAGCAGGGGACTGGGTTCCAGGTTGAAGACCTTGCGCATGTGAGCGAGCCTGGCGCCCCTCTCTGAGGCAGATGAGGCCAAAGTCCTTTGCGATCAGAGTGCATCAGAAGCCTTTCAGTTGCTTCATTGTTGTTGGACCGTGCTTCTCTATAAAGTCAGTGTATCAAAGTGAGATGTGTGCGGGACGTTATCATATCCCCACATCTTCAGTACACATCGAGAGATGCAAGCCATTGCAAACCTTAATTTCACAGGCGGGACGACATGCCGCGCGAGAGGGAGATGATTGACAAACCTTTCACATGTCCGGCGAGCCTCGTGGGAAGTGCGAACCACGAACAGGATTTCATTCTGGTAGCTCTAACTTGAAGTCTCACTCCATGCTTCCGCCCTTCGAGGTGCATGTGGCGAGACTTCATCGAATCTGTGCGGTTTGATGTCGTGTTCATGACCTTCAACATATTTCGACTGCCGTCACCTGGCCAGCATGCTACGACACACAATTGCGTTCTAACATTCGCTTTCAGCCGCCGTGATTCCATGTGAACGTGCCTCGCCTCAAATGTGGTCGACCGGGGAGCGGACGGACAGCCGTATTGCGGAGCCAGGGCCAAGCAATACGTTGCCTCCTTGCACTGGCCGGACGGTACAAAACGGGGGGGGGGCATCATCTCGCATAGGGTTACAGCTCCCAAATCCAGGTGGAGGGTATTCCCAACAATCGTGTCCGATCCGTGCAGGCCTAGAGGACGCTGTCTGCAGTATCAACCTGAAGAACCCCCACAGAATTATAAAAAAAAGTGCCTAGTGGCCTCGAATGGCTCCATGCACCACATCATGCCGGTGGAGGTGCGCGAGGCCCTCAAGCACGGCCCTTGGCAATTCTACATGTCTGAAAGAAACTGTTGCGAAATCATGACAGGCCACTTGAATACACTAAAGCTGTACCAAAAAAAAGTTGTAGCAAAGACCAGCTCTCAACCGGGCACCGCCGATGCAAGACCCTTGCAGGATGACTCGGCTCCGAGCTTGACCACACGTCGGGAAGGTACCTCGAAAGCTACAGCGCTACGTGCATGTACACTTGCACCCTGCAGGATCATGACACTGAAACAACACTCTCCCACACGGCGCATGTGACCGAAAGTGCACCCTGCCTGCACGAAGCTACTCTTTGAGACCCCAGCTAAATGGATTCAAAAAGTATGAAGATACTATACACACACACATATATATATACATATATATATGCATGCATATACACACACACAGAGCATACACATCCTGTCGAATTCGCAAATTGTTTGACGAGCCACCAACACGGCACTTTGACAGGTGCAAGGAGCAAACGCAGACATGCCTGCACAATCCCGCGCTCAGAACCTCCCAGAAACCCGACCAGCATTCAATAGCACAGTGTTCGGGACCGCCTCAGCCAGTGGACCAGCATCAACGAGCCAATCTGCCACAGAGCCACCGGGGGCCTTGGTTTGCCCATTCTTCGGTCATGGAGTGTGATTTCATCTCACAACTTGGGCGGATCGAAGGAGTGACCAGCAAGGCATCCAAACATGCACCGCTCGTTCAGAAAGACTATAGAGTAACGATATCCTGCTTTGGAGAGACTCCGCGAAATTCTGACATGCATCTGGTCTCCAGCCATAAACATCTCTGGAAGCAGCTCGACATCAACGATTACCTCCCAGGACCCGCACGTAGCCAAAAACGATCTGCAGCGTGCCATCCACAAACTCGCTTGCCAAATACCTGCTGCTGTTATTTCGATTCTGTGTCTTGAACTGATAGTTAGCTCTGCCTGACCCAGTCCGACTCAAACCCTTGACTCGGGACCTTCTCCTGACCTTCAGGATGCCTTTTGGATATTTTCGACCATCGGCAGGGCACGGACAAAGTCTGCTGTGGCGGATCTCTTGTAGCTTCTCGACCTACCATGAGCAGAGAGCGGCAGTTGGCAAGATCCTTCTGAGAACTACTGCTACTATCTTGTTATCACAGGAGTTTCTGAGAGTAGGGGCCCTCTTGATCTCATGCATCCTTAGTGTATCAAGTCATTGCTTCATTTGGCGCCTTCAAGCAAGTCCTGAAAGAAGGCAACTGCTGCACAAACTTACGGCTGTGAAGGCCACGTCTGCTTGACTCACGCTCTAGCGATGTATATAAATATATTATATATATATATGCATAGGTATATAAACAAAGATAGTCACCACCATGCTAGGAACAATCATGACAGTACTGGTCACAGGAACGAAATGACGTCGTGAACATGCATTTGTACTAAAATTGCACCAAGATAAATTGCATATCTGCACATACATACACACACACACATACATACATACATACATACATACATACATACTTGCGTATGTATCCATGTACGCACAGATGGTAGGGCAGAGAGAGAGAGAGAAAGAAAGAACGAGAGAGAGAGAGAGAGACAGATAGATACATAGATAGACAGATAGATTGATTGATTGATCGATGGATAGATATGATAGATCGATAGATAGATCGATAGATAGATAGGTAGGTAGGAAAGTAGATAAGTATATTGATTGGTTGGTCGATGGATTGACTCAGCGGTTGATGTGTATATATGTGTATCTACTCACATACATTCAGACATACATACGTACATACATACATACATACAGACGTACATACTTACATACATACATGCAAAGGTACGGGATATCCCCTCCCTCCAACCCCCCCCAATCCCGGGGGTAGGGTGTGGGGTCCCTCTTCCGCCTGTGGGGTGGTTGTGGGGTTTTGGGGTGTACGGTTTAGCTTAAGCTTTTGAGTTTGGGGTTTCGGCGCTCACACTCGGACACTGCAGGCGAGGCATGTGGTTCGAGGTCTGCGTCCCGCATCGTCCCCACCGCTCTTTTGCTGTCTATCTTGCTTGCGTGCTTGCTGGGGGTTTCTCTCTCTCTCTCTCTCTCTCTCTCGCTCTCGCTCTCACATTCATACACACACATACATAAACATTATACATATATATATATATGGGTACTGTAAGTGGTCTCTCCTCGCTTGCCACAGCGAAGTCGAGCTCATCTCGCCGTGCGGCCTTTGCATGCGTGGCTCCCAAAGAGTAGCCATGACGCTGCGAGTGGGCTTTAGGCAGAAGATGGCATCACATCCCCTTCGGCCATTTGCAACGCAGTCCAGCCTCCAGGTGCTTCGGCGGCTGGAAGCTCCAGCAGACAACCCGGCGCTTCCTTATCGGAAAAAGTAAGGAGATGTTGCCCGCCTGTGACGCCACATGGCATTTCCAAGATGATCCTAATTCGTGCTTCCTTGATACGCTACAGTATTCATCAGTATTCCAATGTCTAGATGCAACAGCAGAATCGCTCACTGCTGCTGTCTCAAAGCAGCATTGAAACCACAAGCAAGTCTTTCCGGCTTAGGCTCCGGCAACCGTTGATCTACTGCAATGTGTTTTGTGCCAAAGCCACCCCCGCCCTGGCCAGGGATCGGTGGCTGCACTTAGTTCACCGGACCAGTCTGGCTTCTCTAACCCATCAACCAGCTCCATGTTCGTGAATCTTAAATGCGTGTACCGTCGACCAGTGTTCTCCAGTCCCATGAACAATATCCGCGAACGGCGAACACTGAGAGGAGCGCAAACAAACTCATCTTTGCACATTGCAGACGAGTCAGCTTTACATGGAGACTGATTCCGCAGAACTCCAGTCAGACTGGAGGAACAGTTGGAGTCACAGATTCCGACAGATTCCTACGCTTACAATTACGAACTTTCAATGTGTCTGATGGGGTGCCGCGGCCTTTGCAGAATGCAGACGCACCCCGAGCATCAGCGTGCCAAAGTTTGCTTCCAGCACCACTTTTTGCTCAGAAGGCCTGGGCCCGCTTTGTCCGGGGAGTCATGTCTGTGACTGTGCGCTTGGCATGCATCTTGTCTTTTTGTGATTTGTGCGGGCTGACATGGCCGGGTGGCCTTGCGGATGCCAGTGCTATAGCATGCTGCCACAAAGCATGCAAGCTCAATTGTGTCGCGGGGCCAACTGAGAAGCCGCTTGTACATGTTGTGACCAGCAGTGACACACGTTCAACCGCAACGTTTACAGGCCGACGCTCAGAGCCCAGGGCTCAGGAACATCTAACTGAATCCAACTGCTCCAATCAGGCTGTACGTCTGTGAGATGTGTGGAGTATGTCTTCCTCAACCGAATGCAGTTCGAACAGAAACAGCTTAGACAAGCGCAAAGTGCGTATGCGCATGTGTGTGCGAGACCTCCTTGCTGCGATTTGCACTGGGCACGCCTACACCTGCTAAATCCTGAATCTCAGCGTCTGCCATATACTCCTTCATTCAGCCATGCAGCATGGCACCGCCCACCGCCAAGAAATTGCCGGGCCTTGGCCAACTGTCAGTGATATGTCACTGGCAGTGTTCTTGGAAATACTGGCTGTAGCAAAAATTGGGCTCCGCAGCCATGTCGAACCGTGTTTTTGACATGACTCTCTGGCTATTCGTCCGCTCCCGGTCGGATGTCGCTGTGTTCCCTGAGCAGACGGCAACACATCTTGGCCCGGCAGAGGTGGCAAATCAACCTTGCGAGGTCAACTCTTCGATTCTTGTGTTTGTGTGTGCGCGCATATGAATAGAAAGTTGAACGGCTTAAATATGAACATGTGTGTATGCATGCATGCACACATACATGTATGCATGTGCACATGCATGCGTGCATGTATGTGTCTATCTATATTTATGTTTGGCTATCGCTATCTCCCGATCTCTCTCTCTCTCTCACATCAATAATAATAATAACTATATTATGACTATTATGATATAGATATCTATCTATCTATCTATCTATCTATCTATATATATATATATCCACATTCATGTCTGCACGTGCATGTACACAGGCATACTGGCACACCATCACATCTGATAGTTTATGCACAAAAGCCGACATATGTACATGGATGGATGGAATGAGCATGCGTCTTCCTTCATGTGTTGTTGAGGATAGTGTTGGGGGCTACTCGGCTGACAGTCTGAGTGAGTTCCCTCAGCCATCTCGCAGAAGCTAATGGTCGTGGAAGCTCTTCTTGCATTACAGTACATGCTGCTACCACATCGGACGCACTCCCAACTGCCCCCATGCGAACCGGCGAGCCTGAAGACTGGTAACCGCATCTATTTTGGAGGCGGCGTTGCCTTAACTTGGAGTTTTTGTGTTGTCAGATCGAGAGGGTTAAGGGTAGCCTTGCATCCCCAGCGTGCAAGACCAGCCGGAAAGAGGGATTCGCGTGCAAGCAGTCCACATTGGGTACGCAACGAAGCTTACGGAACGAGCAAGTGCTGTGCATACCAACATTACTGTGCGGCAAACATTCTCTGCGGCATTGCGCAGTTCCTATATTCCATCTTGGCCCCTGGATCTCAGAGACTCCCCTGAAACCCTGGGATTGTTGGCTTCCCAGCTACTAGTAGCAAGCCTGAGGTTGCAGGAGGTTCGAGGATTCAGCTTGAGAAGCTTGAGGGGTGCGGCTATATGCGGAATGCTCGTTTTGGCTGCGGTGCAATTCTCGACAAAAGCAAAATTGGTCAGGCGGCACAGGACATGCAATGCTTTGATCATGGCTGCATTCCTTGATGCTCTGGGACTCGCGGCGCACAGTTGGTTCAGCTGGCTCCTGCCCATGAGAGAGAAAAGAGAGTTGGCAACAGCATCGCGCCGGCGGTCCCGACTCTGCAGGAGATCCAAGATGCCGTAGCTTGAACCCTGAAGGCACTTCCACAGGGCAGGGCACTGCACTCCTGCGGCCCGAGAGAATCACCGGACCTGCCCTCCAGAGTGGCGGCGCCTCGAAGTTGCGCTTTTTAGGGGTACTCGGGAAGCTCGGACCAAGCAAAAGGAGAGCGAGCGAGGCAGGCAGGGAGAGAGGGAGAAAGGGAGGGGGGACAGGGAAAAAGAGGGGGGGAGGGGCAGACGGGAGAGGGGGAGAGTAAGAGAGATTGAAGAGCAACATGTAGCGTCGTGCTGCTGGCTCAGTGTCGAAGTCGTGCTCTGCCTGATGGCTTCCATACTGATCATGCAGTAACATGTTGAATACCGTCCCTCCGGCATGGCATGTGCCCGAGTCTCCGATACCACGAGAGACTGTGTCTGAAATCCTCACAACTCAAACCAGGCACACGCAACCTTGTAAAAAACGGCGCGACTCCAGATACATGATGTTTCTGCATCGAACACCTCCCTGAACTAGCGGCATGGAGGGCGGGCTACATTGTAGCACCCTGGCCTTCGCCTTTTCCAAGCGCTCCAGCTTCTGCCTCCATGTCAAGGGGCAGGTGCTTCGAAGATGCTACCGAGAGTCAAGCAGTTTTCCCGTGACACCATGGCTACTGTGAACGTGGAGGTACATAGAGTTGGTTCTTCTTCAGGGCAGAATTTGCACAGCAAAGGTTTCAGAATCACGTCACCCGGCAGGAACACTGATTTCGCCATGGTGAAACCAGGGAGATGACTCGGACATATAGACTCGCTTCCAGGAATGCCGGGACACCCGAAGAGATCATGCTCGGGTCAGGCCTCCTTGTCCTCCAAGTCTGCGTCATCAAAGCCTGCACGTGTTCAAAGTAAGCTTTGACCGTCAAGCCAATAGCCGGTCAAGAAGCCAACATCCTTAACTACATCAGCCAAAAGATGCGAAGACCTCTGCTGACTGCTGACACCCAGCACGTACAAGCGGTCTCGATATGATATCATCAGTCAGAAGCCCTGAAGCCACTACCCCAGGAGCTCACGACTCAAGACCCTCAACCCGAAGGCCTTCCCTCGAGCCGTTGGCGCCAGGAATGCTGTGATATGTCTCGGCCTTCGCACATGCAGCTGGGTGCTTCTGCCTGATTAGGCTTGGCTCGGAGAGGAGGCCTCACGATCAACGAAAGACGGGGCCAGCAGGGCTGGCATGCGGAATGACATTACAGTAGTTTTGGTCGGTGTCTATCGCGCCCTTGGGGGAAATGGACGAAAGGAATTGGTGCTAGCTTGAATACATGCCGTACATACTTAGCCTTTCAAACCCTACAGGCTAACTTGGAAGAGTATGTTGGCGTGGACCAACTACCGCCGAGCGGGAGGAAGCTGGATACCGAAAGGAGCACACACCAATCCACAACACCAAGAACAAGCTGGGCGGCGGGATGACTCCGACAAGCTGCACTGCAGCTCGCTGCAGACATGTCAGGCGTGCTCGCACAAGTCAGTGCAGCACCCGCCCCCCCTGCAGTAACAGTGTAGGGCGCATGCGGGGTGTGCTCCCCACCTGGGCAGATCAATATCCCAAGAACATGTGTTTAGATGTCCCAAGCGCTGTAGCAAGGCGAGCTTATCATGTGCAGGCGTGCTTTGTAGACACGAACAGATACACTCTGACATGGTGCGACAGCTCGAAGTTCAGCTCCTGGCCAAGTCTCCGTAGGATCCCAGGAGTAGCTTGTCTGCTTCCAGTTCCAGGACGCCGAGCTACCTCACAAAGGCGAAGCACGGGGTCCTAGCTCGACAAACTTGTAGATGTTCCCCAGCGCCCTCGCCCCCAGCCTGCATTTGTCATGCGGAGAGCAGATGGGCTCATGACCTCCGAAGAAAAGATGGAGCACACCCGCATCATGTTTCTTCTCAGCTACCGATTGCCAGCAGCGCTCGAGCAGAATGGGGCGGGAGGGAGGATGAGGCCACACAGTGACACCAATCCGGTGGTAGCTGCAGACCCAAACATAGCTACACAAGGCCAAGAATGATCAGATTCGGACAGGAACTTGTGTGTCGGGCGTGGGGGTTAGTGCGCGTTATACACCATGCCTATGACGCAAGCGTCAAGGGGCAAATACAGTTTTACTCCATGCCCCACCCCAATCCGGACACAGCTTTCTCAGTCAATGGCATGCAGAAAAAACAGTGACAAACCGTAGCATACCCGGTGCAAGCTCGTGTGAACCCAAATGGCTCTTGGACCCTGCGTGGACATGGCATCACACTGCCTCTGCATAGTAGAAGCCGGTACCCTGGAGATCAAAGTGATCCCAGTCCTGGCGAGCTTCTATCGCATCCAATGCTTGCAACGCTTGACATAGAGAAGCGGCACAGCCGCAGCAGTACATGCGGAATCATGTAATGCACTAACGTCGAGCGGCAGAGCGAGATAAGGACATGCATGACCAAGTATTTCTATGCCATGCTAGACCGGGATGGCTTCACCAAGATATGAACATGGCTTGCTGAAACATGCAGCATAAAGGAAGCATGTCAGCGTAGCCGTAGGCACTTACGGTACAAAGAGGCCGCAGTACCGCAGAATATCTTTCTTGTCACAGGCAAGGAAAACGAATTATGCGCGAGAAAGCAGTGCATTCTGCCAGACGAAGGCATGATTGGCCATGACTTGGGGCTTCCTTTCGCGACTTTTCGTGTCATGAGAGTCGCTACTTGTGTGAACCGCAGTGCATGTATACTGCCATCATGTAGCTGTAGCTCAAAACTTGCTGCGCATTTCCAACACCTGATACTGCCAAGTTGCGTTGCGCTTCACGCTGCAACAAGAACAAGGCGTGCAACGACAAGAGCCACCAATTTCATGAAGCTGTTATGTTATTATGCACAAATTGTACAATGACTGCACCGTGCTGCTATGCTTTCTGCTCGTGCCATCGAGGAGCGAGTGCTGCTAAGGTATTTGCTGCAGCTGCTTCTGTGTCTGTCTGGCACTGCGGCTCCCCTGCTGATCTTCGCCTTATCATTCCCATTGCTGCCGCTGCTGTTGCTGTCGTCTCTGGGGATGTTCGTCGCAGCCGTGACGGTTGCAAGCAACTGTGATCCCACGGGCCAGGAGCCGTTACGCAGTAATCACCACCAGTGCTCTGGTGCTCTCGCTCAGTATCACTCGGCACATTACCTACCGAAGTTCGACGAAGCCTGTTTGGGACTCAATTTAAGAGATTCTCCCCATGTTAACAGTCTTGGGATGTCTTAGGCTCCCCCTGTAAAACATGCTCACGCATTTTCAATTGCTCACAGGTCGACCGCTCGAAGCAGTCTGGGTGGCCTCCTGTCGGCCATTGGGTGTCGTCGGGGCTGTTTGCGCAACGTCGGCGAAACGCCCAGGCGTCCTCATGCCCAAAATTAAGGAATTCTGGCTCCTCTCCGTCTGCGACTCAGGAAGTAGCTACTTACCAGTTCTGACCATGACCGCAGCAGTATCATCTTCCGCGTACTTCCGCATCTCTTCGGCTCCTTGGTCGAGGCTCTGGGACCTCGGCCCGGTGTTGTTTGCACACAAGAGCATGGCTTCAGCAACACAATGTCGCCTCACCTCGGTATCGTGAGACCCGTGGTCGGGGGGTTATGATACAGCGCAAAGTGCCGGACTGTGCAAACACGGAAAACACTGAGACCAGACTTGATCATGAAGGAGTTGTGCTTGATACGCTCCCAGAGCATGAACGTGGAGAATCCAGACACAAAGCAAAGCTGCGGTACACAACCACACGAAACCTGTAATCTCTCCATGCAAGCAGCTGTACATAAGAACATAGTGCACAGATTCAAGTGCAAAATGTGTACATCTACATAATATTATATATATATATATACATATACATATACACACGTATTTGCATATTACATATTAATGCCTGTCCTTCTTTCAACTTCTGTATCTGCACGCAAAGATATGTGCATAAACAAAGGTGTTTCTTTGAATGGTACCTACGCATGTGAAGCTACATCTGTACACAGAATTGAAATTATGTGGTCCATTTGTTTTGTTAAAGCAGACAAGACAGGAGGGAGAATCCGAAGGAGAGCAAGAAGCGTGCGCCTTCCCCAGGTCTCTCCCCTTCAGTGCAACCTCCAACACGGAACAGCAAAGTCTCGGGCCCAGTACTGGCCCTGATTCATCGTTGTGGCCTCTTCCAGCCTGTGAAGCCAGGGCTTGGACATCAGCTGACTGCATCAGCAGCAGAGAGTAACATCTGAGGCAGCAGGCAAAAATGGTGGATTGTGATACATTCCAGTACAGAGGCTACAGTACAGAGGCTCAGTCCTGCCGTGCTAGATTGGAACCAGGCACGATGGCATGTTAAGTTCTGCTGTCCTAAAAAGCTGTGCGTACTGTGGCTTCACGACTCAAAGAGAGCGGTGTCGTCTAGGAAGCTGTTGCTCCTGCTCCAAACCCTAAAACACTTGTTGCCTGTCCCAGTCGGATGGGTACACGACGAATCAGAGCTAAGATGGAGGCCCGGGAATCAACTCATCCACTCCATCCTCGACAAGCCTCAGCAACAAAAAATTCAAACGAGTTACGGTGTAAGGCCATCATGGACACGTACATTCGACAGGACGGCATGAAGCGCATGGTTCGACATACTACACCTGAGAAGTCGCGTAGTTGTACAGCAGGCAGGGCCCATCGATCTAGAATCACAGTCACTACCTCGAACACATAAACTCTCCTCATATCTGCCGCAGCATTTCGGAACAATCTTCGGCTGCCCTACAAGACACGAGTGCATCGCCAAGTCTCGTACTTTTTGGGCCTCCAAGGCTGCAATCTCCTTGCATGCCCTGTGGCCTGGGCAACTTCTGCAGTAGCAGAGCTGACGACGTTATCCAGTTATCCATGCTTGCAAGACTTGAACTACCGCACTGGCAATACTACTAATGGCAATGGTTCAGATGTCAGGGGGAGGCATGAGGATGGTGTGGTATGAGTGTCCACAGTTTAAGTTGACACGTTGCGAGCACCATTTTCCGGAACGCGACACGTGCTGTAATCAGTCCGGTAACAAGCAACACCTCATGGCATCTGATTCAACGAGCAACGACGTCGATGAGCTCTGCATCTGGCCTAGATAGGGCGGTATGCAAGGCAAGCCTCAGTAGCTTGCTGATTTGTCGCGTGCCCGCAGAATAGACTCATCAAGTGAACCAGGAGGGAGCAAAGAATCATGGCGGGGGTTTGGCGAGAATCACTTGCGAACGATAGCCGAGAACATCAGTCACCTCCGTGTCCACAATGTCCCAGCCAAAGCCTCATGAACAGATGTGTCGAGAAGCAGGCAGGGGCTTGTCAGAACCTCTGCTCGTCCAAATTCAAGGATGACTTCGAATCGAGTTTCAAACACGGCTCGCACATACGTACATACATGCATGCATGCATGTATATATACCTGTATGCACAAACTACACAGACATGCTTCGTTACATACATAAATACATCAGTACATCAATGCATGCATGCATACATACATGCATGCATATACATATATATATATATACACACACATAAACATTAATTCATTGATTGGCATGATGTGGTCTCTCTCTTCTTCCACAGAGTGTAGGGGACTGTTTAAGGTTCCCCGGCCTATTGGCCCCCCATATGTTATGGGGCTTTGAGGGGAAATTGAAAACAAACACAGATCAACGTCAGAAGGACAAGCAATCACTTTTTGGGAAGGCTGACGTTTATCCATGCAGTGACTTTGGGACAACTAGCTTTAAATCCCCTGCAATGCCGCTGGGTTCATCTTGCAAGAAAAGATAAACCAACAAAGGGATAACTGATAAACACAAGTGCTCGTCACACTACATGGTCTCTCTCTCTCTCTCTCTCTCTCTGCATGCATACAAACGCACACACATGCAAGAAAGGTGCATTTCTCATTCTGCCTTTCGGCAGTCTCTTACTGCTGCTACATTCCAAGAGTGCAACTTGAAGCAGTTCAGACACCTGGAGTTCAATGTGAATGCTTAGTGGGTCAGATTCAACCAGTGTTCGCTGTCATTAGTGACTATGACACAAGACCTGTGGAGATTTCGGTTACCGTCCTCTTCTATGGATAACCATGAATCAACTGCTCTGTATCATTCCAGAAAGGCTAACATTCGCAAGTATGTTTGGCCTGAAGATCGTAGAAAGCAACAGCTTTTGGAACTAGATACTATTGTTCGACGAGTGCATCAAATTGAGTAGTGATGCGACAGTCAAGTTTCACCACTGTTCCTTGCCATTCTGGTTGTAGTCATTGCTCCCGTAGACAATGTCAACATGAGCATGGAGTCTTCGCAATCGGAAGAAGCGATACTGACTACGCGATGATCCTCAACAATGGCGAGAACGCATCGCAAGGGCACTGTTACACGTAGCAACAGAAGATGCCACAACGCCATCGCAACCTTCTACCAGCTTGTCGCTACCATGTAGTTACCGCGAAGTTTTTGCAGAGTTTATCGAAACATGAAATATCAAGAGATTGCATCACCTCAGCAGAAGGTACTGCTTCTGATGCTACAAAAGGAATGTAGCAAAGATCTACGTTCAAGCCGATTGCTACGGTCGTTTCATGTCGTTTCAACGTCTGAACGATGCCGTTCGAGCTTTGCGGGTGTTTTTTGGAACTGTGATGTTCATAATGCAGTCGAAGTGCAAATGTTGCGTTTGCGGAAAAATTGTTCTCTTTGCAGGTAGACCATTCGTTCAAGGCTGCCTTCAAAAGAAGGAAAATGGCCAACATGAATTCCGCAATATTGCCACTGCTGGCCTAGATCAGGTATACCCAAAGTGAACTACAGTCCCTTCGTGACGACACCATTCAACAGCGCGAAGAAGAGAAGTCCGTTCATCGCATTCAGCAATCGCAACTGGACTCGATACAAAGCCCAGCCCGTGAACTCTCTCAACATACTACAAAGCTTACTGAGGCTGTGACTGAACTTTTCAATCATGCACGAGAGATTCGTAGCACCCTTGCCCGAATTGTTACCTTTTTCAATCATCATCTTGACTCGTTGCCGTCTAATCTCTTGTCACCCACACAATTGGTTAGCAGTCAACGAGAGCCTCGGTATTCATTGCAGCCACACAAAGTTTCACCCGATGACGATTACGCACTATCTCAAAGGTAAAAAAGCCGCCGCTGCCTCCCAAGAGTAGGTGGTCTAACTTGTCTAATCGTTTTGTTGACAACCGGCTCTACCGCAGTCGTGTGGGGGGAAACCTGTACCTAAGGAAGTCTTTGCAAGTTCACTGTGGTAGGCGAAGTTGAATGATCTATCAAGGTGAGATTCAGAACAGTCCTTAAATGCAGGGGGATGCCCCACATCTGAACAGTGGACATCTAACAAACAGGCTCTTCAGTGTGTGCTGATATGGTTCTGGGACGCCGGAGCCACGTACCTGCAGTGTTTCACCGCAGATCATTTAGAGTTCTTCAGCCTTGAGTCCTCTTGCCAGTCGGAACTGGGATCTTTTATCGCATCTACTTGTCATCGATACTTTGCAGCTCACTTAAGGATCCGCCACGCCCAATAAGTCTATACTTAAGATTAAAAGAAGATGAACATGACGACGACGACGACCAATGTACAATAAAGATGCTCGAAGATTGCTGACAACCGGCTCAGGCCGGGAACCAAAGTTGTGTGGGTGTCTGTCCTCGTGTCCGTGCGTGTCTGTGTGTGAGTATGTATGTGTGTATGCGTGTTTTTTTTTTTTGTGTGTGTGTGTTTGTGTGTGGGGGTATGCATGCAGATAGATTTGTAAACCTGTATGTATATGTGTATATACATATATATATACACACACATATATATATATATACATATGAAGAAAAATAGATAGGTGGATAGCTAGGTAGTCTCACACGCCCTTACACAGCATACTGCAGACGAACCTCTACTGAGCATGCTTGGTAAATCTGCAACATTTAATTTTAGCAGAGAGGCTTGCAAGCTTGGCGGCGAGGTCCTTCGGCCTGAAATTACTTGCTTTCACTGTTGATGCTGTGACTTGAATTGAAAGGCAGCGGGAAACCAAAGCCGGGACAAACGTTTCAAGGAAGTCATCGTCACTGCCTACGAGTATCATCGCCTGCAGCTAGTGCTTAGCACCATGCTCGTTCGGCGGCATGATCCAGAGCACTGAGTACTGCTTTCCTTCCGAAACGGCTGCCTCGGTAGCCCATCCGTTCTAGCAGGCCACACCCCTTTAGCCTTGCTGACTGCTACATGTACACCGGCCTGAAACATATTGGGAATTCACCTTCGCTCGCTGAAAGCTGGTGCTCCCATGACTCCGACGCTCGCCTGCAGCCCCCAACCACTGATGGCTGGTTTTGCCACACGGTCTCCCAGACCTCCATGAACCTTTCAAGCGTCAGCAAAGGCAGTACCCTTTGAAAACGTTTAAGCTCGTGGTGATTGATTTAACTGTCCAACTCAAGATTACGGAACGATTCTACCTCTTTGACTCTTGATGTCAGCTGGATGTGGAGCAGACAGGAGAACACCATAAAATCGGCATGCGAATGAACTCCAGACTAGCAACCATCTGAAGGCTGCTGTATGTTGTAGTATTAACCTAACAGGACCTAGCACCAGATCTCTGGATCGGTTTTAGTGTGATGTGGTTGGGATAGACTTGGCGAGCCTCAGTCTGTAAGGGCGGGCATGATTGTGGTCAACGGTGTCGCTCGTTTGAATCGCACATGTGTGTGTGTGTGTGTCCGTGTGTGTCTGTGTCTCTCTGTGTGTGTGCGTGCATGTACATGTGTCTCTTCGTGTCTGGGGTGGTGCCTGTGTCTACGTCTGGTATCGTGCTTTGTCGTGTCTCTCCGTGTGTGTCGTGGTGCATATAACCGCGCACATTCGATGCTTGGTCGGTTCTTTCAGCAGATAGTCGCACACTCAAGTTCAGCATGCAGGGTAAGCTGGCCAGTCAGGCTTCTCAACAACTGCGATTCCTGTGTGTCGCTCACCCGACACAGGCTCAACCTGTTGTGCGTTTTAGTCAAATGCTGCCAAGAATCTTGCTCCCAGGGAAGATGCCTACATGCAGAATTGAGCTACCTAGTGAGTAGATGAACGCATTAGGGCAGGCACCAATACCCGAAGCCCGTCGCTACAGAATGACACAGCAGAAATTCGGTACAGTTGCCAGTCACAGTAGTATGCATCAAAGTATAGGTATATATGTGTATATATATATGTGTATACGTTTATATGTGTGTGTGTGTATGCATGTACGTATGTACGTATGTACGTGCGTATGTATGTACGTAT
>CAJNJA010087286.1:4352-20204 GCA_905231915.1 Symbiodinium necroappetens
TCATCATCATCATCATTTTCATCATCTTCATCATCTTTATATCTTCATCTTCTTCATCTTCATCATCTTCATCATCTTCATCATCGTCATCGTTGCCGCCTGTACTGTAATATCGATGATTATCACGACTATCTTAATCAGAATAACTTTCCAAATTGTGTGTGACTGCTTTGTGTATATAATTGGATGCGCTCGCTAGCTTTGGGACAAACAACTAACGAGTTTCAAGTATCTTTTGTGTGCCCTGAGGCTTAATCAACACCTGCTTGAAGACCACTCGTCCTGAGAAGGCGCGGATGCTTATGCTCTTTGGGTGTCTGTCGTGTGTCCGCAAGTCTTCCACAGCAACATTGGTAGCAGAGCAATTGTATCGCGCAAGTTAGATCGGCCCAAAAGCCTTCGCTCCTAACATTCCCCATCCAATCTTTGCCCTGCATGCCTTCGGATGGCAAAACCATTCGCCTGAGTTTGGCCGTGATGAAGGCCAAGTGGATCCAGAAGAAGGACACGATACGCAAAGAGTGCAACGAGCTCAAGGCGATGCGAAAAACCATGGAAGAGCGTTCTTCTTCCTTTTCCTCGGGCTCGCCACTCTTGCAGTCGAGTGGGAGCGAGAGCGAAAAGGAAGATGATTCGCCAGGGAGCAAAGTTGAGGCTACGGGTTCCGGCATCCCACCGGCAACAGGGAAGCCACCGTGATTCACACCGCCTAAGGCGGTCGTGCCCCCCCGCCCAAGTCTGGGACACTCCAACCCCCAGCCGTTGTCACACCCAAGGTGTCCGGCACGGCTTGTAAAGGCGGCAAACCGACGGGACAAGGTGTTCGCGAGTGCCAACCCTGGATCCCGCCCGGTGAGCCAGCGCCCGATCACAGAGGCAAGCCAGATGCTGACGGCGAGCCGGGCTTCAGTAAGACTGATCCGCGATATTGCGAAGCCTGTGAGCAGCTGCGCAGGGGGTGGAAGAGTGCCACGAAGGTACACCGACCGAAGGTCGGGTTGTGCGCCTGGGCGCCGTTGTCTCGCAAACCCTAGATGCGAGGGCATCTGGAAAAGAAGGTTTCTGCATGAGCGCCTTCTTGACAAGAGCACCTGCCTTGTACATTGGGTCTTGCACATGATGTCTGTGTGCCAGGTGAAAGTCAGATTCGCTGGAAAGGCTCTGCCGTTCGCCGCACAAGGGCTCGTGCAGTTGCAAAGTTGGCAGAGTCACTTCACGCCAGTGATTTGACAGCAGGCCTCGACGGCTACGCTGTGTAACACTGCGATGGAGGCGGGTCGGACATGACCAAGGATAGTGCTTCCAGAACTACTGGCGGTTTCCTTATCTCGCATCGCCGCGTTGTAATACGCATTAATCGGCATCCATACTCGGTAAAGACATGCGAAACAGCAACGTCTATTCACACACGATTAGATGGTGCCATATGGAATCGAGCGTCTAGATGGGGACGGCTGGCTCTGGTATGTTCTGCTGCCACTGATGTGCATATCGAACAGTTACTTGTGGAATCGAACGTCTGGATGGGGAGCGACTGGTTTGTTGTGTTCTGCTGCCACAGGATGTGCATATCGAGTGGATGCTTGTGAAATCGAGCGTCTAGATGGGGAGCGACTGGGTTTGATGGAAACACAGAATATGGCTCGCAGCTCATATGGGTCGGTGCTGTCGAACATTCTACATGGGTTGATCGCATGCGATCGAACCTGTCAGAATAGCGTGATTTCGGCTCAAACTACCAGCATACTCTCAGCGATTACACTTCCGATCTCCGTGTTTCTTAACCGCACGCCGTATTGCAGTTTGATGCATCTCGAAGAACATGAATCCCCCGAGGACCATGGTCGCCTTGTCCATGTGCACTTGGTTTGCGGACGATGCGTGCGAGCCTCAAGTAAGCACAGATCCATCCAAGTAGCAATGAGATTTGATGCAAGGGAGGAGCCTAGCACTCCGGCTGCGGAAGACCATCTCATGCGTCACTCCACCATGTTTTGCTGCACGGGGACGTTGATGTACCTTTCGTGGAGATTCCATGTAGGTGTGTACGTGCCATATCAACGCCGCTGGGGCGGCTGGGGGTTGTCTCTCGTCTGCGAAAGGAGTCGCCGTCGAACGCAAAGGCCGACACACATTGTGTGCGACAGTACTCGGACTGGCATGGCTGTGGGGATCTGTACCTGGTCCCACGGCATGCGTGCGTGCTAAACATCACCAAGGATTTCCTTTTACATCTCGAACTGCCAGAGTCATCCCCTTGTCTGGGGCTCAAGGTTGTCACGAACGACAACATTCTCGTTACGCATGCAGGCAAGGTCTGTGAGGGCACTATGGCACAGCTGATGGATCTACTCGAATCATACCACGGCACGAAACAAACGTTCTGTTTTGATATTGCTTCCGAAGACCCAGACCTCGACGATGTGGAGATCGGGTTTCTTGATCTTCTGGCCGGGTCCTCTTCTGCATCTTCAATCAAAAAACGACCTGCCTCTATCCGACAGCACCAAGACCCACAGAATGACGGCGAGGTTGACGTCGGGGCAGAGCTACGCAGGCTGCTCTGTGATGAAGTGACGGCGGCAATCCGCGCAACACAGGCGCAAGCTGGAAATTTGTTTCCACCAACGGTCTGTCCGTGCTGCCCTTGGAGACAGTTCGAGCGGCGTCGATGCTTGGTGGAACATCTGCAACACCAACATACGGAAGCGAAGCGCTTCTGTCGTGCTGGGACCAAGCAGTTGCGGGTCGTGGTGGCACTATATGATCATGACCGCCTTCATGATCGGACACCGCAACCGACTTTTCTGGCTAGGGCCAGCGAGCTTCTGCGGAAGACTGTCAAGGGCAACATGCCGCGCAATCGCAGCTTTATCGATAAATCCCTTCGCTATGTCTTTCATTCAGACGGGCCTGAGTTTGTCAATATTCGATCTATCACAGAGGCTACGGGTTTACGCAGAGTGGATAACCTGTTCTACGATCGTGGCTTTGCTGATGCACCCCTCAATGCAGCGGCCGCTCACCATGCCTCGCTGCACAAGATACAGGCATATTTCCTGGAGAAATGCAGAAGGGACGATGGAAAGCTGGTGTCGGTTATTCCGCGTGGCAACAATGGCTTCTGGATGAACGTCCTTGAAGACCTCGAAGCATATACGGCAAGCCTCATGGGCCGATGCGCAGAAGCTGAAGAATTTAGGTACATCAGCCTGGATGCGACTTTCAAGATCAATTTAAAGATCATAGGCCAGGCAATCTTCCACTCTTCTGCATCGACTCGGTCTCAGGCCATTATCCCAGAAGATGAAGCCGCGAATAGAACCATGACATGCCGCGGCCGCACCGGCGCAACTTTGGCGCTGTGCGGAATCGGATCTGAGAAATCACGCATTCTGGCATATGAATTGAAAAACAAGTTTACAGACGCACAGCGTGGGCAGGTCTTGCATGTGGCATCCCACTCTCCCTCTGCGGAGCTGTTCCAGACCTTGAAAGAAGTTCTGCCAAATCTGCAGGGTTTATCGTTGGATGCCATGCATATTGTTATGGTCTACGACCAAAACATGAACAACCGCCGGACCGCGGGAAGCAAACGGCTTGCTGTCATCATGAACAAATTTCGCAAGCGGCACTCTTCTCGCACGCAGGCATCCTTTGGTGAGTTCTACAATGGAGGCACTCTAGGATCAGCGCCGCAGGATGTCAGATCCATGAGAGATTGTCTCTTAGAGCCGGATATGTCCGAAAACGCAGCGAGAACGCTGCTAGAGACATTGGATCCTGACACTCCGTGGCTGACGGAAGTTGACTTCCTCCAAGCCTTGGTGGCCCACTTTTCATTCTTTCGAGAAGAATTTCGTAAAGTCACATTTACAGGAGTTTCGCTGCATCGGCTTATCGTGAACATCGCCAGCCCTGCCAAATTCCAATGGCTTCTCAATGACACGAGATACCGCCATTCCGTTCATCGGCAAGAGCTAGTGCTCCTGCCGAGCGGTACAACTTCCAATGAAAGCCTCCACCACGAAGTTAATGTGTGGCTTCGAGAAACTGCGACCTGATTGCGTGTTCGTTAGCAAGCATGGCAGGGCAATCATGTCGGTGGGGTCTGTCGCTGAAAACTCTTGCTGCAGGCCATGATCCACAAGGCGCACAACCAAGTCTTGTATAGACCTATGCAAAGGCAATTCGCCCAAGGCGAGCTTGCTCCCAGAACCCTTCATGGTAACGTGCGCAGCATCTTTCCTTTAAAGGAATGGACGAAATGGTGTAAAAGTCCCCGGAAGGCAAGCTTAGCGGTTGTCAAGCAAGCTGCTTCAGTGCGATCTGCAAAGCAGTCGCAGAAGGCGGCTACTGCATGTTCGTCAGCCTCTAGTCGCACACCTACGAAGAAGCGCATGCCGGTCTTGCCTCAGGCAAAGGCCGTGCGACGCACTCCGTTCCGGCTTCGGGTGATGAATCCCATCGTCCGTCCCTGACGGAGGTCGCAGAATGTTGGCTGATCGCACTCGATCCTTGCATAAGTGCCAAGAACGAAAATGCGTGAGGGCTCGGTGTACACTTTTGCTGTATATGACCTTGCTCCCCTCAGATGAGCTTGTCGTTGAGGTAGAATGTTTGCTTCCAACGTGATAACGAATAACCCTTTCCGATCCACTCGCTCCTCACTTTTGCTCTGCTGCGGACGTAGTACGCTGCAGTCGTTGCAAGAAGGCTTCACGCACTGACAATGATAAGCAGATAGGACAACAGGTGCTAGATCACTGGTTTGGCTTGAGCCAAGTTTCTTGAGCCATGCACCGATATCATTGAGCTTCATAGACATCCGCTTGTTGAACTGAGTTCTCACAAGCTTCAGTCTTACTCAGTCGGCTGAGCCATCCTGAGTTGATGTCTACATGGATCATCATAGCTCACACTGGAATTGTACAATGCTTCGATGTCTCTTCACACCCCCCAATGAGTGATGCATTCGGCTTTACTCACCCAGGAAGAGAGACGCATGAAGTAAGCTCAACGGCGCATGTTGATTCAGTGCGTAGCATCAGCCTTAATTATGTTGACGTGAGACATGTGAGCGTCGAGTGCGATCCCCATACTTTTGTCTCAGTGAAGGAAAACACAGCTCGAAGAAAGCATATGCACGAAAAGTGGTGCATTGAAATCATGTCCACATCCATACATGTACTCCTCGATGATGATAAGGAACAGGTAGCCGACGTTTACCATTGGCGTCGGTCACGATCCCACCGTCGATCATCCCATGATTCTGAGTAACGCTGTTGGTAGGTCTCCTGGTTACGACGTTTGCGCTCTTGAGGATCAGATGCTCTGTTCGCAGCTTTCGGCTTTGCCTTGGGTGCAATCTCAGCTTCCTCCTCTGCTGTAAGGGGCGTATTGAGGATGCTGGTTCTTCCAGGTGGTAGCATGCTGCCTCCAGGAAGATGCTGTAGAGCATTGCCTTGATAAACGCTTTCTGGTCCTTTGGCGCGAGCATTCGTCAACCTGGTCGTGTACTTGTGTTGAATAGGGATTTGCAGATCGACCATCATCGTGATGAGTTGTCGAGTACAATCTTTGGCTCCCCACAATTGACAAATGCCAAATGGGTCGATGTTGAAGATGTAGCTGGGAGCGTGTCGGCTGCGTGGAGTCAACATGCTGAACTGTTGGTATCCAGTGATCTTGCCCACGAGTTTTGCCAATAATGCCGCACAGCTTGAATGCACCATGCTTGTGTCCACCTCGGTACCTTCACGGATGTGATTGTTGACCAAGAAGTGCTGACGTCGGTAGCCAAGTTGCATAGCTCCGCGAACAAGAATAGAAAGTGCCTGGTTTGTGCGATAGCGACTTAGGGCGTGGTCACCGTACGGATCATCATGTTCTCCTCGACCAGTGCCATGCTGTAGAACTTCGTCATCATTGAGTTCTCGCGGTACTCCTGTCATTGGATCCACTTCTGAGAGACTTCACCACTTTCCTAAGGAATCGTGGGGTTGTCCTCTCTTGAATGCGTCTTGAGCAGCTTGCACGGGCATTTCAAGCCATTTGGAATACGATGACCAATTCTTGTACAGCAAGTGCACAATGATGTAGGCCATGTACTTCGCGTAGTCTCGGTGAGGATCCGTGACGCTAGCCGGTTCCGCATTGTGGAAGATGTTCACTCTGAGTCCTTGTTGGTAGTGAGCTTGTTCCGGATCAATGTGGAATTGGGTGTCAAATCGCAATACGGGAGTGCGAGATTGTACTTCTGTAGCATGTTCTGCAGTGGCTTCTCCTTCAGCTTGTTCTTCAATGTCCATATCAAGGTCAAGTTCACCCTCAGGTTCAGCGATAGTCCGCACGTCATCACCACCCATGGCAACGTCGTTGTCGCGGTCGACCTCTGGTTGTGGTTCATCCTCCATCGGCTCACCTTCGTCGAGGACTGCATTTGCAGCTTCTTCACAAGCACGTGCAATAGCATCATGGGGAATTTCCATCGGAGCATCGGCACTTGCCTCGACACGTTGATAAGTTCCACGGGAAATAAAGACGGAAAAGCAGAATGTGCATCTTGCCAAACACGAAGGTGTACTCTTCAAGCACCATGGGCAAATTCGGAATCTGATGTTTCGATCTCTGCTTGTTCTTGCTTCGGTCGGAGGAGGGGTGTGTAGAATGACAAATTCCACCGCATCGTCGTAGAGTGCGTTGTAGCGACTCCAGTCGGTCTGGGACCAGTCCACTCCGAAGTATTCTGAAAGTTGGGAAATGATTCCTGCCTTCGTTCCATCATGTGGACCATCTGGAAGTTCGCAAAGCAGCTCCAAGATCCACTCCAAGGTGCGTTGGCAGTGCATTTCGTCAGCTGCAGGAGTAAGCGGCCTTTCGACTTCCGAGCAAATTTCATCTTCCAATTCGTAATCGAGGAGCTTTTCAATCTCTTCGAACTTTCCGTATGGAGCACTGCCTGGAATGCATAGCCACAATTTCTTCACCATGTCAAATGGCACAGTTCGTTCACAAATGACTGCTCCGTTTCCTGTCACTCTTCCTCTCTCTCTGACCAAGTCGACGATCGGGACGTACAAAGTCACCAGTGGTGTCCTTTGATCAGTCCGCGATCTGGATCGAGTGAGTTTGTTCCTTGAATCCCATGGAGGAAAAATTCCGAAGTAGCTGCGCAATCGTCCTGAAGTTCTTCCAAGTTCCATCATGTCGCTTCCGGTCTTGAGGCCTTCCGTGACGATGGCGTTCAGGTTGTAGATCTCGGTGGCATGGTAGGCACCTTTGATCTGGCCCAAGAGTGACATTGATGCTGACAACGCGAATTTCGATGGGTCGAGTTCCATGACGGCGCTCACGGAAACTGAATGTCCTGCTGATGCGCGGACCGCCCATGGTCTGATCCAATTCGCTGTCTGCTCGAGATGTTCTGTTCTCACCCTTGCGGTTCGCCTGTCACGTCTCAGCTCCTCTCTCATCGCCTTGCCCCTGTGCTCGTTACCCCACTGAGTGGTTGTAACTCTGCACTTGTCGGCACTGCGATGAATCGACCATCTGGCAACACCCTGATGATGTCCTGCACTTGCCTTTCGATCGCGGGATCTGCTTTTGCCGGTTTTCGCTTTCTCGGATAGCCAGAGTTGATGAGTGCGAGGCTTTCCTTTGCAGCATATCTGGTGAAACACCTTTCAAATCCATTGATGCAGGCATTGATAGTGTCCACGTCCCCCCATCTGTCGAATAGTTCAGGCCAACGGAGAGCGAAGGTGAGCATGCCCACGGTGAGTTCGAAGACATCCCCAAGCAACTCTTCAAGCGGGTTTTCGCTTCCCTTGAACAGGTCGATTCTTTCCTGTGGAGACAACAGAGTTTTCAGAAATCCAGCATAGGCAGAATTGCCAGCATCGTGGTACGCAATGTAACAGAGATTTCCGTCTTCATCATATGCTCGATCCCATGTCAGTTGTTTTGCTTTTCCTCAAATCGGAAAATCCAATGCTTGCCCCGGGGAGTTCTTATTCCTCCATAAGAAGAAACAACCTTTCCCTTGTGTGTAGACGATCGGACAGCATCTGCGGAGTAACTCCATCAGATCATCGGCAGGTCGAAGATCAACTAGATCATTCGTGTAGATGTAGTAAGCACATGCCAGCGCGTACCTCTCATGTTGCCGAAGTTCCCCATAGTTCTGCACCTTGTAAAGGGTAGTGTAGTGTGCGCTCTTGAAAGCACAACCAATGCACTGTCCAGGAAAGGCGGCAGAGGGAGCAAATTCTGTTTGACCCCTGCAGAATATTGTCTCTGCCTTCTGGCTTTCGCATCCAGGGCAGAAGAAAACTTTGACATCTTTTCCAGCGTCGATCAATTTCGGCACGCTGTACTCATCGATCTTGAACCAATATTGCTCGGGACAATACACCGGTTCTGGAAACTGAAGGATCACTTCGAAGTCCTGCCACATTCTGCCAGGTCGTCGGGCTGTTTCATCATTTCGAGTTCTCTCTTCCATTGTTAGTGAATTTTGGTTTTGTCTGACCATACGTCCTTGAAGCGCGGGATCTCGATGGCATTCGTGTGCATGAGTTCTTGGCAATTGCGCAGAACCTGTGGATTCACGTAGCATGCGGCGATCATCTTCTCGTAGAACAGTTGCTTTTCGTACACTGCAAATGCTCGGTGATGATGATGATGATGATGATGAGGATCATTGGGAGCAACTTGATCGGCGCTGACAACGTGTGTTCCATATTCTGCCTGAGAAAGCGAGCTCACCAGTTTGCACCAGAATGATGATCCATGCACAACGACACAACCGCGAAGTTGGAGTTCCGTGGCCACGTAAGAACACGCATGAGCATATCCTTGAAAACCTTCGGCTCGTTTTCACATCGTTGAGTGAGCACAAGCGTAGAATCTTGGGTTGTGGTTGATCATCACAATGGGTGGTCTTGGCACGAGAGCAATGACCTCCTTGATGTGGTCGATGTAGACGCGTTTTAGAGTTTCTTCCATGTTGCCTAAGGCAGCCACGGATTCTGTACTCCCAGGAATAATCAGGTTCTCGTACACAACCGCTTGCAGGCATAGATGAAGATGGATTGTTGTTGTCGCTCTTAGATCTTCATTCATGGCCCTGACCTTCTGCTTCAGGAGACTGAATACCTTGATCGTATTCTCAAAGTTCACGGGCGTATGCATTTCAGGAGATAGCTTCGTCAGGTGTCGCCATCCCTTGTGGAGAAACGCTTCGGACAATGAGAACGTAGTTTTCTTGTTGCGCGCATACATCTCGAAGTCCATCGCGAGGAAAGCGTGCTGAGTGCGAACGAGTGTAGCATCAGGTTTCCCGCCGATTGCCAGGTTATCCCTGATCTCTTTCGCTGCCTGTAGAACGTTCATGCACTCTTTCTTCACCTCGGGACTCGCAGATGCAAACGTGTCATTCTCGTCCTTCTTCAGATCGTCTTCGGTCTTCACAAGTGCAGCGGCCGTGAGCATGGCCGGTGTCGGCAAATGTTCACATGTTCCTATTCCACATCCATGATACATCCGGGCATACATCTGCAGCCATTTTGACGTACCTGCTTTGACGTAGACTTGGACATTCAAACCACCAGACTTGTTCTGAGTTACCGATTGCAGACGTCCCAAATAGACCACCAACCGTCTCACATAGTGTTCAATAGGCAACGTTCCTTCATTCTCGTTGGGCTTGTATAGAGGAGTTTCGTCATATGCAAAGATGTAGGAATCCGGATTGTCCAATGCGTGAACCAGCTTCCCTCTGCAAAATTGTAAATCCTCCTTGTGGAAGTCGAAGGAATATTCAACTGCACCCTCAGGCACAGGAACTTCTGCCCAATCGCTTTCATCACTTCGTTCTTGTTCTGGTTGTGGAGGTGGTGGCGTGGTTGATGAAGCGGCTGCTTGACTGCTCTGAGAGCTCGTCAAATCAGGCCTGCCATCAGTTCTTGCACGTTTCGGTCCATATTGAGGTGTCGCCTTTGGTGTGGGTTCCATCCCTTCCACATCATTCGACCCCCATGGATTTCCACCCCATACTTCAGAAAGAGGAACGTGACCAGGATGCATAGGTACTCGATGAACATACTGCGCTTGAGCTTGCTGCTGACGTTCTACCAGCACACGTCCTGCGTGATATGCCCATGATGGATGTGCGCTTAGGTTCGGAGGGAATAGATCATCTCCAGGTAGTAAAGCACTTGGGCGCTCTTGAGGACGATGCAAGTTGATCTCGTCAATGATGGTCTCCCACTGCTTTGCAGCACTGCGTTTCTTTGCACATTCACTGCTGTACCCTTGCTCAACGAACAATTGATTCCAGGTCAATGGTATGCAACTTTCAACCAACTGTAATCCTCCAAGCGTTTGATGTTCGGAAAACTTTGCCACCACACTCCTGACGAACTCCTTTGCTGTCATTCCAAGGTCTGGTCGTGGAACGTCACTCCAGTGTATCAAGTGGCCAACGAGTCTGTCCTCACTGTAGTAAAGATATGCCCTCAACAAGTTGATTGCACCCGCATAAGCTTGGAAGTAGCTGATGGCGAAGGCTAATGGTTCCTCCAGTTCGCTGTCAGGTGGGTTGCAGGCATGAAGAATCAAGTCGAACATGTCCAAAGCTTTGGGTTTCTCACCTTGCGAACCCGTTCGTTGGTAGAACGTCTCGAGATCTGCGTTGTGGGTCCTGAGGCCATAGCCAACACACTTTGCGAACTCGATTGACATCTTCGCAACCGTCACCAATCCTCCTTCGTCCAAATCTTGCACACCCATTGATCCAGGAATGCGGCCAATGTGTTCTTGGAAGAAGACGAACCAATTGTTTCTCGTACCGCATAGTTCTTCTGGGACAACGACTCTCGACTGTTTGCGACGAACGCCTCGTTGAAGAACATGCCATCGTTGATGGCAGCCAAGGCAGACTCCGACAGATTGAATCGTGTTCCAGTTCTGTCTCCTTCAATGAATTCGGATGCTGCAGTGATGCTGCTTTCTTTGACACGTTGAAGAACGGGAATCGCTCGGGTTTGTCGTTGACTGCTTGATGGATAATGCTCGAAGCCCTTTCAATATACTTCACAACATCCCCACATGGTCCCTGCTGCACCTCATTGGTCGCCGCCTCAATGCACGCTTTGAGCAGCTCGCGATACCCGTGTGATGTACTGTTGCTTCCTGTCGACTGGCTTACAGATAACAGCGCCATCAGAAGTGGCGGAGCTGAATAATACAATATCCAGTCGTTGATGGTGTTGTTGGAGATCACTCGGTTGTGAACGAGCTTCTTCGGCAGCCTCTGTTTGGTTGTCTGGTTCTTGACGAAGACCTGAAGAATTCCAGAATGTGGTAGTCGGGAACACGTCACCAGGTGGAACATTTTGGAATTTGAAAGGTTGCCCAGTGAAAGTAGCCATGGCTCGGGGAATTGGGTGGTCTGTTAAGGAATCCCACCTACCCCTAGGACCTTACGGTTCGTGTCTTCCTCTGAGAGGTCAGACACTCCCCGTTCGGTCAATACACAGTCCTTAGTTGCGATGAGGATGAGACCTGATGTGACAGGCCTCAGCGGAATCACCAACATGTTGCTGACTGCAATGACCATGTTCACTCTCATGAGCATGTTCACTTCCTAGATGATGACTGTGACGTGATTTGCTGCGGACATGTAGCGCAACTGACGCCCAGGCTTCCCGAATACAATCACTCAGCTTGCAACTGATCTTGCGTTCGACAAAGGACGAAGACTTCTCTTCAACACGCTTCGAATCAAGGAAATTGGAAATCACACACCGGCGTCCAGTCAATCTACCTGTAGCATCAGCACGCTCAGCAGCCTTGACCTTGAAACCTTTAGACCCTAAAAGAGCATGAAGTTCCGGCCAATTCCAACATGCAAAAAATAGACGTGTGGCGATTCACAAAACCTTTTCATCAAACGTTTGAGCAATCTGAGAATTCCTCGGAACTCACTGAGCTTTCCAACCGAAGAAGACTCACCCCCCACCATAGGCGCAGCCTTAGGGCTTTGCCCGCCACCTGATCGCAAAAGCGATGCTGTAAACAGCACAGGCGTTGATGGTTTGTTAATAGACAACTTCTTGATCTTCGCGACAAGTTCGGTTTCTTGAGCAACAGTCTTAGGAGGTTCGACATGCAGAACATCAACTTGCCTGCTCAGCCCTTTCCGGTCATCGGTTCTGTCGCGTCCAAAGTGCACGACCACCCCATCACATCCGGATTTGGGCTTCTTGGCCGGCATGGAGATCAAACGACCATCACCTTCCTTGAAGGACAACGCTCGCAGCAATCTCCTCGAGATCTGACTGGTTCTCACCTCTTTGCCAATCAAGTCCGAGTAGTCTTGTTCGCAAGCATGGTTATGCTTTGCCTTGCATGCATCACTGAGCTTGTGTTCCATCGCCGTGTCGGTGGAAAAGAACTCCCATTTCTTGTTACAGTACTTGACACATGGCTGGTTCTCAGGATCACGCACCAAAAGTCGCTGTCCATGAGAGCACCCGTCTATGACGTTGTGCCTCCAAAGCTCCTTATTGGAGAGAAGCCTGTACTGTTTAGTGTCGGAAACTTGGGCTTCAGGCAGCACCTCAATGATGACCTGAGTTCCCGATATGGTGTCCCTTAATCTGATAGGGTGAAGTGAACCCTACAAACGGTTGCAACTTTTTCAGTGCCCAGACCGGGTTTTGGAGGCTCTGCACAAACTTGTCCTTGAATGCAAAAAAAAAACCTACTTTCGGCATACGAAACTTTCGCATTTTCTCAACTCGTCGAAGTGTTCATGTCCAGAATCAGGGATATGGGCAAAGTTTTGCACAGATAAAACTTCAAACGTGGCAGAGTATGCGATTTGTTGTGTGAAATGGTGCAAAACATTTCACTCACGAAAAACTGTGTTTTACCACATGGCCGCCTAAAAAGAAACACAAAACAATAGGTTTCGATGTTTTGCGGGCTGTGCACTGTGCAATTACATTTCGAGCACGACAATATGTCCATATCCACAGAACAGAACCCAGCGGTCTTGGCTTGTTTTCTCTCGGCTGAGCTCAAAGTCACAGTACTTGCACTGCCACGAGTTGGCTACGACCACATCTGACATGACCTCTTGAAAATGACTTCGGCGGCTCGCCATGCTGCCAGCTCAGGGAATGCGGTTGTGTTAAGCCGGCAGCCAGCAGCTCTGAGAAACCCAACGCTGCCAGGGTGGAGGATATTATGCCAAGTCGTCCCGACTTCGCATAGTACCTCCGCACCGGCCCATGGCAGCTTTGTGAAGGCAGACAATGTTTTCAGACCCAGCTCATCTGCAGTGACGGGGGATACTACGCCAAGTCGGCCCGACTCGGCATAGTAACCCCCGCCACGGCATCTTTGAAAAGGGAGACAATGTTTTCAGACCCAGCTCAGCTGCTGTGATGGCGGGTAGTACAGCTAGATTGGAAGAACACCAGCCGTCACGGCGACAGGTGACATTGCCCGTGATGTCTTCCGACCATCTGCACTCAAAAAGGTTATAGACTTGGACTGCAGGAGCCACCAATGCCGCAACTCAGTGTGCTTAGTGGAAACAGAGCCGGCCCACCGAGCTTGTGGATGAGATGACATGGTCCATGTCATCCGCAAGCTCGGGGAACTGGACAGCCATGCAACCGGAAACCAAAGAACTCCAGCTCCACTGGCAATTGAACCTTCGCGACGAGGACTTGCAACACCAGCTGCAATGAGCATTGGAAGTTCCCAACGAGGACGATCCACGCAGACACGTCGTGCAGTTTTGGTGCAGCAGTATTCCTGCGAGGCAATGGACATGGCAATATCGTCTTATACCATAAAACAAACGATTCGGTTTCGAGACCTGTGAGCATGAAGCTAGATCCCCACGTCCACGGGTTATGTGATCCAACTGGGCACACTGTTGTGAATTCAGGCAGTCAAACCGACAAACGATGTGCACGACCACTATCTTGACCAGGAAATAACCCTTGCAACCCACAGAAGCAATCCATATCCAACGAATGAAGAGCAAATCTCAACCCATGCCCAAATATGCTGTGCCACATGTTTTCTACCTTCCAGCACAAGCTTCAGCTCTCACGGCAGAATCGCATGTCACAAATGTACTGTTTGTTGGTTTGTTGCAATGCTAGACATTGAACAAAGAAAACGGCCCTGTCCCCGCTCGACGCGGCCATGATCGCCAGATGTTGTAAAAACTGTGTCCGCCCCTGCATGGGTGGGCCAGGAGGCGCCCTTGCAAGGGTGGGGACGTTTGCAGGGTGAGCCTCAGGCAGAGGCGCCCAGCACTGTGTCCACTCAATGAACTCATCAGAACTCATCTAGAGCCTCCGCGATGTTGGCATTAAGCTCGTCTTGTGCAACCGCTACCTCAGGGGCCTCGGCTTCCAAAGCTTCGTGGAAAATTGCCAGGATCTTTCCCGAACGCATCTGTTGCAGGATGGGCTGCTCGCTGCAGAGCATCTGCAACCAACGATGGGTTCGCCTCATGTGGCCGCCGGCGGGTGTTTTTGCATCCTCAGACACCAAGGTCTTGCCCAAGCTCACCAGGTGAATCTTGCAGCAGTGCACTTCCTCTGCAGCAATGTTCACTGAAATGAAAACGTGATCACCCGGGATGATGACCGTCTTTCCCTCCTGTAGGATGCAGCACCAACCCTTCGCCACGCAAGCATCGTGCCACTCGTCCCAGGTCATGGACTCCAGTTTTTTCCGAGCATCCGGCAGATCGTCCTGACTTGCAGGTTTGCCGAACAAATGGTGATAGCTGATGCCCATGAGGGTGCAGGAACCCTCCACACAGAGTCGGGCATCGGCCAGTCCGAAATCCGTGCCGAGGTTCAAGGATGCCGAGTTGCACGCTTGAGCCGTGAAGTGAGGGGCGAACGTGTCCGGCACCTGTTGGACACACGGGTGGAAGGCATCACTGCCCACAGACTTCTTGAAGTACTGCATGTTGGACACGGATGTCTTGGTGACCACGGCTTGGACAAACAAAGACTGGAAGGGCTCCGCATCTGGCCCTTTTCCCTTGGCTCGCTCCTGGACCCACTGCTTCTGGAACTCGTAGTAGTCCATGTTTTTGATCATCTTCATCATCTCGTCCATGTTGAGCTTGACCGGGTCCACGTTCTTCCACGGCTCCGCATCGAGCAGCTGCATGATGTTCCACTGCAGCCCCTTTTCCGTCGGAAGCTTGTTCGACCGTGCCGCTGTCAGGATCTTCTCGACGAAAGGATGCTCCTTACTCTCCCACCGGTTTTGGACAGTCGCATTGAGCCCTGCCTTCGTTTGGGCACTCTTGCTTTTGTTGCCAGCCTTTGTCTTCTTTTCAAGCCCCCTCTTCGCCTTGACGGTGAAGTCCTTGAACTCTTTGATCCTGTCTTTGAGGGCACAAAGGGCGGAGTTGCTCTTGCTCCAGTCTTTCACGAAAGTGCTGATCGTGCCGATCATGTCGTGAAACTGCTGGGCCTCCGTGAACACGGACATGGATTCCTTCCATTCCTCACCCTTTTCTTCGATTCCCTGTGTGACGGGTGCAACGGCATTCTCTGCCGCCTTCAGCTTTTCGTCGCCTTCTTCGAAGAGGCCGACCTCCTCCAAGCAGAGCTTCTTGTAATCCTGGTTGACCGATGCCAAGTTCAGCTTGCAGGTGTTCAACTTTGTCCGACATGCTCTGGACAGACTTGAGGATGTGGGTCTCCAGGCTCATCTTCTCCAAGGCTGCATTGAGAGGTGGCACCACCTTCTGCTTCTTCTTCTCAGCCTTGGTGGTCTCCTTCTCCACCATGCCTT
>CAJNJA010087297.1:0-20204 GCA_905231915.1 Symbiodinium necroappetens
AAGCAGTGTCAAGTGTCGGTCAATACGAGAAACTACCACATTATTCATACACCTGTTTATATGTATGTATGTATGTATGTATGTATGTATCTATGTATCTATGTATCTATGTATCTATGTATCTATCTATGTATGTATGTATGTATGTATGCATGTATGTATGTATGTATCTATGTATGTATCTATGTATCGATGTATGTATATATACATAGAGAGAGAGTGAGAGAGAGAGAGAGAGAGAGAGAGTGTATGTGTGTCTGCAGACAGAGAATATGCCCACAAGCACAGGCTCACGCTCACGTGCAGGCACGAGAAAGCGACTCTTCAGCCCGGCGGCAAATAGATGTGACCAGCCTGGGCAGCCAAGCGTCCGAGCTCGGGGAGATGACAGGGACGGGTACTATTAAGGGTTCCTTAGAAGGGATCCTTTAGGGCTAAGGGTTCCTTCAAGGGGCTCCTATACTCTATGGGTCTGGTTGAAAATGGAGGAGTTTCGGGCCGAGAAGTTGTCTTCGGGAGTCATGGGTGGGCTTTCGGAGAAATAATGAGAAGAGAAACTGAGTCGTCCAAGTGTGAGCTCTTCATTCTCGTTCAGTAAGGTATGCACATGCCTGCCTGAATAATTTCAATAGGGCTTTGCGGTATACTTATAGAGACTGCAAGGAGATCTTGCCACAAACAATTCAGACCGCCCTAGACCCTAAACCCAAACCCTAAACCATATTATACTATCTTGCCACAAACAATTCAGACCGCCCTAGACCCTAAACCCTAAACCCTAAACCCTTAAACCCTAAACCCCAAACCCTAAACCCTAAACCCTAAACCCTAAGTAGTACTATACAATTAAACAAGTCCGAGCCACTCTTTGGAGGCACCAGCAGGCCGTCACAGCCCCGAGCGCCTTCGGGTTGCCGGGGAGGCTTTGTAGGGTTTAGGTTTAGTGCTTAGGGGTTTAGGTTTAGGGTTTAGGGTTTAGGGGTTTATAGGTTTAGGGTTTAGGGTTCAGGTTTTACGGACCGGGTTTGTGGAAGCCCTTCGGGAGACGACTGCCGCTGATTAGTGCAAGCCACCATGGACCACCAGCCCCGAAGCTGGAAACCGACACTCGTCCCCTTTCTCGAAACTCTCAACCCCAAACCGTGAGTCGGAAGATCTCACTCAACATGGCTTGAAGTATCGATCGTTTCAGTTGCCAGCGACCCGACTATTATGGCGCGCATGCAGGTCATCCCACTGCTATGCACAGCATGTTGCATGCAAGGGGCATAGCCAGGTACACGCATGCATGCGCACATACAACTCTCTCTCTCTCTCTATATATATATATAGAGAGAGAGAGAGAGCGATACACACATCACTCATTGAGAATGAGTGGCTTATGAGCAGACACATACGAACATGCATTGTATTGTATCTCGCATTACATGACCTACAGTCATGTGAGTTACATTGCTCTGCACAGCACAGCAAAACAACACATGGAATGCTATCACACACCACGACATGTTTGACACCACACACTGTTACACACACACACACATGCATGCATGCATGCATGTATAGCTACATACGTACGCACATATATACATGCGTACGTACGTGAGGTATATACATACAAGCATGCTTGCAGACATGCAAACGTACATCTACTGTGATCAATTGATACATGTGGTGCTTTCCTTATTGCATTCTGTCGGTCCATCTTTGTTCCTTGAAGTCGGTCTCAATTTGTTTCTTCTGTCTTTGCACAGAGTTGCACAAAGCAGAGACCATCGAACTCGTCCCGACGCAAAAGGCCGTCAACATTTCACAACATCTGCGCTGCATCTGCATTAAGACACCGAAATACGGAAGCTGCAGGAAACGGCTGGAGAACAACCCCATATGAGACAGGCCCCAGGTCTCAAAACCCTCAAACCTCAGACCCGATTGCCCAGATCCCGCCCCAAAGTACTCATAGAGGAAGCTGCCGACGCAAGGCTTCTCAGTCCTGCTGGATTGAGCGAGTTGCGACTGTGAAAGGCTCGTCCACAACAAGGATCATCCAGTCCCAAGGCTACTATGGGTAGTTCCCTACATTAGGGTCTGTTGTGAAGGCCCTTAAACGAGATATAGAAGGGTTTCTATAAGGGGTACTGCAAGGGTTCTATCCCTTTCAAAGGTCCCCAAAATAGTACGGCACCCTTAAACAATGGACCCTCCATGGAACCCTGACTTGAGAACTACTATGCAGATCCTTGATATCACGAGAGCTCAGGGTCCTATTTTGGTATACTGGTAATGAGGAGCCCTAGGATGTAAATGTTGGGAATGCTTCATTAGGGTTTTGCTTCGTGCTTTTTTTCTTAAGGGCCCTTTGGTTTAGGGTTTAGGGTTTTGTTAGTACTTCGGCTTCTAAGTAAGAGCAGATTGCTGCCGACCCAGAGTTGCTTATGATTGGAGAAATGTTGCTCTGGAGCACCTCACACACCTCCTACGTGTAGGAGTGCGGAGAATTAGGCTTGGGGCTTAGGGTCTAGGGTTTAGGGTGGAGACATAGGTGCCCTTCTATTCTAGGGGAGCTCGTGGTCTTGAGGTCTTTGAGCGCATGGGTCCAAAGCGCTTTCTCTTGATCTGCCCTAAACCCTACTTGGAGGAACATTGGTAGTGAAAAGTGGGGATATAAGCCCCCGCAATATGGGTTATAACTATAGATACCCTACTTATAACCCCACTTATAACTACCCATGAACCTCCAAGTAGAGCCTAATCCTACAGTAAGCCCCAAACCAAAGCCTAAACCCTAAACCCTAAACCCTTTTTGCATGGGTTTAGGGATTAATCCCCTGCATCCCCTAAGGCTCCATGTACCTACATTGGTATATACTTGAGGCTCACAGTACCTACTTAGGAATCCCTTGAAAGCCTAACCTTTTTACGTCCTGGGACTGAACCTATAGGAAGTTCTCCGAAAATAGGGCCCCTTTTCGGGTCCTTTACATATATACATACATACATACATACATACATACATACATACATACCTACGTACGTACGTACATACATACATACATACATACATACATACATATATATATGGGTACCGTACTATTTTGGGCCATCATGTCCAGACCCCGAAAATGCTAAAACACAGACCCACCCGAAACACTAAACCCTAAACCCTGAACCTTAAACCCTGAAGCCCTAAACCTTAAACCCTAAACCCTGAGCCCAGAAGGCTTTCTGCAAGTTAGCCACCCAGTCGGCCGAGCCCAAACTGCCCAAACAGCCTTGGATCTTTGCAGGGCTCCGGGGCTTTGAGGTTTAGGTTGGGTTTAGGGTTTAGGGTTTAGGGTTTTGGGTTCAACAGTCTAAATTAGGGGTCACAGCAGCGGCGATGCATAAGTATATTGTAAACAGTATCCAACTGTTACAGAGTGGGGGCGGTAGCCAAGGTTTAGGATTTAGGGTTGGGGCAGCGTTAAGTGGTTTGAGGATTTGGCCCCTTTGAGAGCAAGGAGCCGATGCAATTTGGAAGTTCAGGGTTGCTTGCTCTCAGCCGCACTATTTGAATAGCTTTGTGCGCGTAGGTTTTAAGGCAACCCCGACCCCTTTACCCTGAGCTGCACTGTTACCTTGAACCCTGAACCCCAAACCCTAAGAACCCTAAACCCTAAGAACCCTAAACCCTAAGAGCCCTAATTACACCCTAAGAGCCCTAAACCCTAAGAGCCTCTGGACCATGAGCCTCCTCCACACTGTGATTACAAGGGAACCGCCTGCACCCTCAGGGATTTCCCCCCTTGAGCTGCGCCTTCTCTGCTTTTTTCTAGGCCCCTGGGAGTTCGGAATAGAGGAAGCTGCCAGTCCAGCCATGAAGACTCCTCAACCCTGTGAACGCGCTTGTATATTCCTCGCTTGTTCATGGATGAACGAAGAGGAATAACGCTGAACAAGCTCTTGAAATGTTTGAAGGAATGCAGAAGGAGAAAGCGTATTGCACTGCAGTTACTTACAATTGCGTAATCGATGCCTGTGTGAGAGAGAGCTCAGAAGATGGATAAGGCTTTGCTGCTCTTGGAACATGACATTGTGCGAAAAGTCTCAGGTGGAATGAACAAGAAAATAGTTCAAACAGTAACAGAATCTATGGAGCCTGGATGTGAGCATGTAGAGCTGGACATATTTCCATTTATTCAACGATTCTATGAACGACAGATTGTATGACCGGAATCATTTTAAAGTCGCCCGTGACTTGCTCGGAAACCCCAACCCCGTTCAAGCCCAAATACCACATGAAACGAAGTCTTGAACACCGTATAACCGTAGGTCCCAAATTCTCAAAGCGTAAACCCGAAACACCGAACACTATGTCCCAAATCCTAAACATCCCTACACTCTACACCCAACATCCTAAAGCCCAAGCCTCCATAAACCCCAAACCCTGAACTGCTGACCCCTGCTTGGAGGTTTATGGGTAGTTATAGGTGGGGCTATAAGCCCCCTAATATGGTTTATAACTATAGATACCCTACTTATAACCCCACTTATAACTACCCATGAACCTCCAAGTAGATCCCAAACCAATCAGACGAGGTGCTGAGGCGATGAGGAGCACCACTGCAATTCCGATTAGGATCGAAACACCTCGGAGGGAGCTGTGCTACGAGCTACGGGCTTTTAGGGCTTCTTGGGTTTCTTAGGATGGTGTCAGGGCCTTGAGGTCAGGACTTTTAAGGTTTAGGGTTCAAGCATCTAGGCCTTAAGTGAAAAAGCTGATGTAGGCTTCGGCTGCAGAAGTTCTGATCAGACGAAAAATGTAGAGTCAGCAACCGAACGATGAGCCCAACGTGCAGCTCCCCGGAGTGCCTGGAAGCTTCGGTTCAGAATTGCTATGGGTTTACGTGTTATTAACGGCTCTAAGGGCTTACGGTCTAAGAGTTTGGGGCTTTTGGGTCCAGGAGTTTGGGGTCTAGGAGTTTAGGGGTGTAGGAGATTGCAGATCGGGGTTCCCTAAACCCTAAACCTAGGGTTCAGGGCTTGAAACTTCGGGTTTCAGGGCCCGCGCGTCGTTGTTGGCATTTGCCGCAACTAGCGCTCGAAGGAACGCCCTGACAGCGCCCTTAAAGGAGCCCTTAGATTCCTGGACCACACGCACGTGGAAAAATCGTAGCCACGGAAGATCCTTCAACTAAGCGAACGCCAGACCTCAAAAAACCACCCCTAACCCTGCAAACTCAAAGCCCACAAACCTAAAGATCCTTCAAGCTGTTAAAGCAAAGCTCCCACGCCAAAACCTGATACCCAAGCCCTACGGCTCAAACACACCCTGATCCTCTAATTTTGGGGGCCTGTACAGTTAGGATAGGGCTTTGGGGTACCTATATAATACAATTGTAATAAGAAGGAGCCCTTAAGGACGGTGTTATAAGTAGGGCAGCTATAGTTATGACCCATATTAGAAGGCTTATAACCCCACTTATGACTACCCATAAACCTCCAAGTATATTCCCCTCCTAAACTGTCGCAATCAGAGACCCGAAGTCTCCAAAGAGAGCTTTTTAATGACAAGACTAGGCGCGGGGCGGCTTGCTAAACTGTGACCAAATCAGGGAACCCAGAAATAATGGTTTAGGGTTTAGGGTTTAGGTTTTTGGTTTTAGGGTTTAGGGTGCCGATTGGGCCGAGAATTCGGGGGTCCTGTTTGGGGCTCTGAACCAGAAGCCCGCTTATTTTCCCCGAGGGCCGGACAGTGATCCACGTGATGTCCAGGTTCCCCGTGCAGGATGGGCATGAAGCGATGGTAAGTGTCCTTTGGGAAGACACCCTAAACCCTGAACTAAACCCTAAACCCTAAACCCTATACACCCTATAAGCCCTATAAGCCCTATAAGCCCTATAAACCCTATAAACCCTATAAACCCTATAAACCCTAAACCCAATAAACCTTAAACTCTGAGAAGACGTCGATCAGGCTCAGGGCTCAGGGTTTCCGGAGATCCTGGCATCTAGAACCCCCTCGTTCCAAGTACTCCAAACCATGCCACTCCTCCAGGGAACAAACAATAAAGGCTAATAACTGCAAAGTCTAAATAAACCAGGACCAACCTTCCCGAAGACCGGGAACATGTTCGAAGACTCGATGCCCACGTTCGTGCATTATGAGCTTAGGACCGCAGGGAGGCAGGCGATTCTTCGTTTTCATCCTTGATTGGAGATCGTGCTGATATACAGACTCGTAGCAGTTTCACAGGCTTACTTTACCGGGCTCTGAGAGAGAGATTGACACGATACTGCAGTGTGTTTATTGACATTCATGTAAGCGGGTGCTGTATCCCACGTGCACTTCTCCGCGGCAGGTAGAGCTACATCCATGTATATTGTCGGATGCAAAGAAGTTGATCACACAGCCCAGCTGGCGCCGAATCGGACAATCCATGAATTGCGACAGGACTCTTCCTCAATGGACAAGTAGTAGCCTGGAGCATGGGACAGCTTCAGATCTGGAGGATGCCGGAAGGCTTTGAGGATTCAGGGTTCCAAGGGGCTTTGAGCATTTAGGGTTTGGCAGTCTAGTGGCTTCTTGCATGAAGTTCGCCTAGTAGTATGCTTTAGGGTGCCTCTGAATGCCAAAGCACACAACACAGAGGGCATAATCACCCTGCGCAGTTCTACTAGCGGTTGCGAAGTGTGAGAATTTCAAGATCATTCCGCAAGCCAAACTTTGCACCCAAGCCTAGCCCTTCGATCCCTTCCCATTCCCGAGCCCTGAACCGGTATCAAGAAACAGCCCCAAACAGACCCGATCGTCAAACCCAACTCTCTCTCCCGCTCGAAAGTTCAGGTTCCAAGAAATCCGAAGCCACGAAGATAACCCAAAGCCCCTTGCATTGGAGGCTGGCTCTTCTACAGCTTCACCTCTTGGCGTACCCAGCGCAGTATAAGCTATGCAATTTCTCAGGCCTGCCCCAAAGCTCCCAAGTTCGTGACGAAAAGCTCACGAAGGCACACATGGACTTTTGCCCTAAACCCTGAACCCTAAACCGTAGCTGCAGCTGTCTTGGTCCCTCTGTGACAACCCGAGACCGGTTCCTGCGGTACGGGGTTTCGGCACCAACGACAGATATTTTCTGTAGTTCATAAATAGTTAGATCATCTGAACATAATTTTGCTGGTAGTTCAACAGGGAAAAGAAAAGAGGGCGTCGGGCTTGCTCAGATTGTTGTTCCGATATTGCGGTCGCCCGGCCTCGTGTCATCGAACAGGAAATAATCGCTCAAGAATAAAAATCAACCGAATCAACACTGCAAGTAACAACGACCATATTAATAAACGTAACCGTGACAATACAATAATAGTAACAGCTACTACTACAACTAATTGATTATTATTGTTATTACTAGTACTAGCATTATCATTATTCTTACTACTCATGATAATAGTAGTAACAGTTCTGGCCATAATGCTGTTGAAAAAGGACGAACATAAACAACAGTAACAATACCTGTCTTGTCCCGGCCGCTGCTGCTGCTGCTGTGTTGCGAACCCCGTGCTTGTCGGCATGTATGTACACACCGACGCGCAGGGCATTTCCGCAAACGGAAGGGTCTGGAGTTGATTGACAAGGCTAAACCCCACGTTTGAAAAACAGAGCAATTTCAAGGAAACGTGATCATGAAGAAGAACACATGCTGGTGCTTCTGGCCGTAAACTGCACCGTCTTTCAGAATGGTGATGCTGACTTTGTCGACGATGACAAACGAGGATGATGATGAGGATGAGCTCATGTTGATGCTGCTGCTGCTGCTGCTGCTGGCAAGGATGATTATGATGATGGTGATGATGATGATGATGCTTAACATGATAATTCGCTCAGCACCACGGGGGCCGTCCTTTGACCATGACCTTTCTGTTGTTGCAGTCGTCGTTGTTGTTGCTGCTGTTGTTGTTGTGGCTGTGGCGGTGGCGGTCGTCGTCGTTGTCGTCTTTGCTTGTGTCTGGCCTTCGTCTGTTTCTACCGATGTGCTGCCGATGTTCGCTACTATGGTTGCAGTTGTCCCTGTTTCTGTCTCTGCTATAGGGGACCCGTTTCTGTTAGCGGTGTCGCCGTTTGTGGTGGCAGTGCCTGTTACTCTGCTGAAGGCTGTCTTTCAAAAAGAAACCTTCTGAACTCGGACACGCTGAATGCCAAAGTCTGACCCGAAAATTTCCGTTGGGAGATCCGGAAGTAGGTTGCGCTAGGCTCTGAGATGTTGACGACACGGATCCCCAGGGTCCAGAAGCCGCGCCTTGTCTAAACTTAATAGGGGCCATTGAGAATTAGAACAGGGCTCTGGGGTACGTAGTGCTATCACTAAAATAATGAACCCCAAAAATAGTCTAGGCGTTTAAAAACTATGTATTTAAGCCCCCATAAAACGAAAATCAGGACCCCCCCAAAATAGTATTGGCACAGTAGTTCTTTAGGCCCCTATACTACGATTGTAAACCATGTGCAGGAAGGCAACAGATGCATTGGACAATGAGGAAGCCTGCAGTGATCGCCTGTTCGCGCAGTGTCGGGTAGACTTTTCGGGGTTTAGGGTTTAGGGTGGAGGCATCCTCAACTGACAGAAACTCAACCCAGTACCCGGCTGTCTTGTTGATTTAACTTTGTCTCTGGAAACATGTCGGCAACCTCATGGTGCCAAGATGCAGTCTCTCTATGCAGCAAGTTATGATTATACACCTGTATTCAAGTGCTTCTGACCCAACCTGATGCATACTGCATGAAAGGACCAAAGCAGAGGCATGCCTCCGCAACTATAAGGGGCATGGGCCAACAGCAGCATCAGGATTTCGATATTGACAGGGCTGCACATACATCGCAACCCGCAAGGCAGTGCCAGGGCAGGGCCGCTTCAAGCTGAGCTGATGCTATTCAGTTAGTCCATTGAGGACCCTACTGACGCTATCCTCACTCATGCATGAGTCCAGAAGGGATAACCAAACCAAGCAGTTAAGCACCAATGTGTTCAAGAAGCAGGGAGGGAAGCAGATCATCATGTTAATCAGCAGCCAAGTAGGCTTGCAAGAGTCCTAGCAAACAAGAAAATCAAGGATGTGTGCAGATTTCCTCCTTGCTGGTAAGCAAACAAAACCACGAGAACATCTGTCGGTGAGCAGACATACAAGCCGACAGATATTAAAGCAGTCAGCTGATGACAGTGTAAAGGATATAGTCCTCGAGTATGTCGGTGGAGCAGTGGATGGATCGCGCAGCCTATGCTGGCATCGTCTATCCAATGATGATTGATGGCAGGAGCTACCCACCCGAGCGGCGCAGTAGGCTTTACATTTCAGACTCCGGGTGTGGAACACATCATGATTTTCGTGTCGGCGAGGCACACCAGCTTCTATCTGCATCTCCTCCGCATTCTTCCGCTGGACTCTGATGGACTGCACAGCAGGGAGCGATGGCGGTCATTTTCAGGTTAAGGCCCAGAATGACACTAAACGCTGCATCTCTAAACCCTGCATACAACTATCTGCTAGAGGCACTTCACGAATGATCCGAAGCTTTCTACATCATGATGTCTTGCAGTGCTGCGATTGCAAAGGTTTCCTTGCGAGGGGACTCCATATGTATGCATATATATATATACATATATATATATATATCGCAAGAGCCCGATATTTGACGGTCTTATCGGGCCCCCTACGATCTGATGCTCCTCCGACGACGACGCCGACGATGTCGCCGGGGACGGCGACGACGCTGACTCATTCTACGTACTACGACGACTACTACTTCTAATCAGGAACCCCCAGAATAGTATAGGTTATTATTCAGGCCCCCTATATATCAGATCGAGGGGAAAACGGCTGAGGCGCTGGGGTTGATAGGCTCGGAAGCCCAAAAGGTCGCAAGAAACACGACTCCTTTCAGGCACCAGCCCTGAAACGTTCGCGACCCATTGTTCGACGCAGAAGAATAGCGCCCCAAAGTTCTACGACACACGACCCACATTACAGTTCAAGGATCACAAAGCATCTGCATTGCATTTGCAAGGAACGTCGATAGACTTCGCTGCACTACATCTAGACGGAGCTCCCAAGACCTTGCACCGTAAGTGCCTTGAACCCCCCCCCGAAATTGAATCACTTTGACAATAAGTTTCCTCATCTATTTACGACCGAAACTGGCTGGAGTGAGGCGGCCAGCTCTGTGCCGCATCAATCAACCCTGAGTATGCATTCAGAAACGGTTCAGATACAAAATGAATCTCATAGCTTTCCTCGAAGTAGCAGAATGGGCCTCAGTCGGGTGTATGTCGTTATGTACTGGAAACTGGAAGTCCAGAACACTACCTGCGATGCCCTCGACTGTGTACCCTTTGAGTCGGAGTCTTCGAATGCTTGTCATTTGGGTACCGCCCCACCCCCGTAACAGCCCTTCATATGGCCCCTTAGATAATATTAGGAGCTGTATTAACATATATATATACACACGTATATATACATATATTTATATTTATTTACATGTACAGACATAGACATGTACCCGTATGTGTTTTTCTATGTACTTGTGCATGTATGTATACATGCATGCATTCTGCATATCCGAATGCATACATGTATGTATCATTGTATGAATGTACGCATGTCTATATTTCCCTCCCGCCCCGTCCAGCGTTGCACACTATAGAACACAGGAACAAACACACAGAGCAACACCAACAAAACAAACAGACACTACCCACGCCTATGCATGGTCAATGGGGGGCAGGGTGCGGGGCCAGGAGTTTCCAAACTTTCCAACCACCGAAGCTCAGGAACGCTGCAATCTTCAAACAACAACAAATGATTGCTTTCTGAGCATTTTTAACTATGCCAAGAATGATGATGTAGACGAAGATGATGGAACCCTAAACCCTAAACCCTAATCCCTAAACCCAAACCGTAGGATGATGCTGGCAGCGACTGCTCTGAAGATGTCAAGACATGTGTCCTGACCTCCCACACTACAGCCACCACCGCCAGTCCCACGGTTCAGGGTTTAGGGTTCAGGGTTTAGGGTTTAGCGTTTAGGGGGTGCAACTGTCGGCTCCTGCCCGAGAAACCAGGCATGCTGCTTTTATTCACTTGTGGCAATGAGCCCCTTCAACCCTAAATCCCGATCCCCTAAACCCTCAACCCTCAACCCTAAACCCTGAACCCTCCCTGTGGCAATGAGCACCTTAACCCCTAAACCCCGATGCCCTAAACCCTGAACCCCGATAGCACACCTGTGGCAGGGGCTGCCTTGAGCTCCCCCCCGGTGGGCTTTCATCACAAAAGAAACCCCTTAACCGCAAACCCTAAACCCTGAAACCTAGACCCTAAACCCCTAAACCCCTAAACCCCTAAACCCTAAACCCTAATAAAGCCTAAACCAAACCCCAACATAGCCCTGTTCGGGTCCGGGGCTCCTCCAGGCGCATTTTGAGCACCTCCTGCCCAGAGATCTTACAAACGCGCAGCATCGCGGGGGCGCGGGGCACACCGGGGCAGCGGCCCGCGATCCTTGAGCCCTTGTGGCAGCAGTAGGGCTTAGGGGTTTAGTTTAGGGGTTTAAGGGGTTTCTGGGTTTAGGGCTTCGGGTTTAGGGGTTTAGGGGTTTAGGGTTTAGGGGTTTAGGGGTTTAGGGTTTCGGGTTTAGGGTTTCGGGGTTTAGGGGTTCAGGGTCTAGAGTTTAGGGGTTTCGGGTTTGGGGTGTAGGGCTTCGGGCTTAGAGTTTAAGGTTCACCCAAAAAGCACAGGGCTCCCTAATTCAGGAAGGTACCCTCGAAATATAGGAGCCTATGATGATATCAGGTCTATTCCTTGATCAAGCGGTATTGGGCTTTTTGGGGGCAGGTTTAGAATTGTAAGGTTTGGCGTTTAGGGTTGATGGGCCTAGAACTGCCAGTTTTAGGATCGCTGGGATGCCCAGAAACTCCAAACACCATGTTGTAAGCAATTGTCCCTTGTAGCCTAGGGTTCCCCTGTAACCCCTGAATAATAAGGGTGTCCTTTTTCTTATTCTTCGGTTTTGGGGGGACCCCAAGCTGAAGGAACTACTATGGAGCCAATGGGCTATCGATCATTCTCAACAACATCAACGTGAGCATCTTTGTCACCATGCTTATCCGGAACATCACCCTAAGGGCCCATGTACCCAAATACGGTTGACGATACAAATCCTGCATTACCCGGAAGAAGGAAAAGAGCATAACTCCCATGGTTTAAGGTCCGTAAGGTAATGCAGGATGTATATACATCATCAACAGTAGTATATACTTTGGCCTTGAAGCAATCCCTATAGAAATACTTTGGGACCAAAGGAAATACTATTTGGGGTACATGGACCCTGAGCGTCACGCTTGCAATCACCATCGACTGTTTCATCATTATCGGAGCCCAGTGCCTAGACATTAAGAAAATACCTTGAATCACAACAACCAGCTCAATGTAGTCCAAGCTATATTCCGTATGCAGGGGGAATTATTATACATGTAAAAATTCCGAAAAAACCTACAGATGCGGGCTCTGTCAGAGGATGCAATGCCACATGACCCGGTTCGCAGCCACACAGACCGCAACTTTGAACCCAAGCCCTTACCCAAAGGGTCCTTGGTACCTCCCAAATCATGAACGTAATTCCTATTGTAGAAACCTTTACGTTCTGCTATATCTAAGTACTTAGGACCCTTCGGGCTACCAAACTGTAGCTACACCTGAGCCCCGAACTCCTGATTCAAACTCCATTCAAAAATACTACAAAGCCCCAACCGGTTTAGGGTTTGGTTTAGGGTTTAGGGTTTAGGGTTTAGGGTTTGGTTTAGGGTTTAGGGTTTAGGGTTGAGGGTTTGGGGCCGAACAGCCCTAAACTCCTCAGTGACATGCAGCTGCAAGCCCGGGATTCAAGTCTAAATGTCGGCGAGTTTCATTTTGGTGTTTTGTTGAACTGCTTTTTGCTCTCCGCATCCAGTACCGTTGACGGCCTCTTATAGGCCAGGGGATGAACTAGCACACTGGGAGTTTTGGTCTGGGGCTTTAGGCATGGAACGCTTCTAACACAGCCCAAAGCCAAAGACGTTTGTTACGTAGGTTTGGGGTTTGGGGGTCTGCACCAGAGATACTACCCATAGGCTCCATAGTAGTTCCCCTTTTGGGGATTACCTTATAGGATCCTAACTATAAATATAAACCACAAAAAGGAACTACTCTGGAGCCTCTGGGTACCCTCAGCATCCACCTCTTTTGCCTTAATCCTCGGAACCCCTGTGTGCAGGCACCGTGCACCGTGCCAAAAGCAAGACTTCAGAAGGTCACAGACACGTAGTCACTGTCATTCGTGTCACCTGTGAAACTGACTAAAGGAATTTCACAGACCATCAGGAAATAGCGAGCTCCGGAAGCCTGTACGACCTGAATGGTGCCGTTCACCGTCCTCAGCTGTCCCGATCCCACATTATAGCTTTCGTTTAACATTATTATTGGTATTCTTATTATCATTGACACTATTACTATAACTACTCCTTTTCTTAAGATTAAGATTGTTCTATGCTGGAACCCTGCAGCCACCCCTATAGTGTTGAAAGGACGCTGGAAGGATATTCGAGGAGCCGCTATTCAGGGTTTAGGGTTCAGGGTTGGGGTTTAAGGGTTTAGGTCTAGGAGTTTCGGGTTTAGGTTTAAGGGTTTAGGGCCCAGGGAAATCCTTGCCAAACCTTGTTGAACCGCCTATTGAACACCTTACATAGAGGAACACTTCCTTCACCAGATTCAACCCAAACCCTAAACCCCCAACAAAATATTGACCCCCCTTTATGGTAGCTCTTCTAGATCCCGGGAACCTTATAGTGGCCCTTATAGATCCTTTAGAGGAGCCCATCTAGTAGCCCTTATGGAACCCCTCAAGTACGCTTGTAGTAGCCTTTTGCGTAAAGGAGCCCATGTACCCATAGGCCCCTAAGTAGTTCCTTTTGGGGATTACCTTATAGGATTCTAAATATAAACCATAACAAGGAACTACTTAGGGGCCTATGGGGAAAGTACTTCTTCTAAACCCCAAACCCTAAACCCTAAGCCCATGTAGTAGCCCTTATTATGGGTTCAAGGAACGTCCAGAAACGGTTGTTCACCGGTCTTCCAAACTCTATAGTCCTTAAGTCATTTTAGGGCTAAAGGGATCTTATGATAGCCTTTAAAGTATATTTCTGATTCAAGGCATTTTGGAAAATCTGGGAAACCAGACCAGTTTCCACTCCTAAAAACCCTCCAAATTTCAGCACCAAACCCAGGATTTTGGAAGATCTGGGTACCTTAAGCCCTAAACTCTAAACCCGTATAGACCCATTAAAGGAACCTTTACAAGAACCCTAATATGGGAGGATCAGGGCTTCTGCCAAGACTCAGAAGCTCGGGGAGTTGCACTTGGCTGCCGAGGTGGATCTCCAATGTCGAAAAGGACAAAGCAAAGTTCCCTTTGCCTGGCGTCCCTTTCAAGGTTCTTTAACCGTACCTATAGTCTCCATTGTAGTTCCTTTTTGGGTTTAACCAATTTCATATTCAGGATCCGATAAGGTAGCCCCCAAAAGGAACTACTGTCTACTTAGGTATCATGTCTGTCCTTCGTTGTGGTTTACGTTGTAAGGCTTTTGGCTCAGTGTCTTCAGGGTTCCCATCCTACAATCAAAGACGAGGCAACCCCAAACCCTAGACCTCAAAACCTTGAACCCCTAAGCCCTAAACCCGTAGGGTTAGCAGGTTTGGCGAGCAAATCTAGAGCTCCAAAGGGCCCAACTACGGTTCCTTTAAGGTTTAGGGTTTAGGGTTAGGGGGCTCTGTCTACGGGATTTACAAGGGGTTGCTAAAAGCGTAGTTATGCAGGATAGTATTCGGGGAAATTATGTGATTATGAAGTACTTGCGCACAGTTGGTGCACTTTGCAAGCCTTAAATTCAACGAACTGGGTTTTGGTGTAGAAAATGGCAGTTGCATTAAGGTACCTCAAGGGCAGTATCACTACAAGCAATCATTCGGGCCCCTATATTGTAGTCTCTGAAGTCTAAAGACCAACATGACCAGGCAAAAAGAAAGCATCCCGAATTGCCACGTGGTTGCGCACTTCGGCCATGTAGCGTTCAAGCAGCTCGATTTCCTTAGATGCAGGGCTTTCGACTTAAATAAAGTTGTAGACTTCGGAGTCTTGCTAAGATTGAACTTTGCAATCGAATCCCAAACGATCCAAAGTGTACGAATCTCAACGAAAAAGATTCTGCAGTGGGAAAGAAATCTGCAGGACGTTTTCCAAGGAAGTCAGGCTGGGACGATGCGTGGATAACCTGAAGGTCCTTGGCGGAGTTCTGTATATATATATATTATATAATCTGCACCCTTAGCCTCTTCAATTTATGCAAAAAAAGACCTAAAATCTGATGTCCTTTTACCAGAAAAAAGCGAAGGGTCCATGTCGATCAAAAGCGACAGGTATTTCTCGTCAGCCACCACTTCCACTGTGGCCGTGCCACGGTTGGGACTGGAACTATGTGGGCTTTTTGACTGCGTGCCGAGGGAACTACATGCTCCCGCAGACATAGGCGTGACAGATCGTGGGACGACGGAAAAGCTCTCCACGTTCTTGCTGCCCAATATCGACAAAGATTCCTGGGGGCAGTTCTTGCAGTGCTTGTGCTCTATCAGCGCTCCTATAAACAGGTCTATTGTAGGGGTATAATAGGGTTCTAGAAGGTTGGACGAAATGTCACTGTTATGGCTGTGCGCCAGCCATGGCTTTCACTGCTCTTTGAGAATACCCATATTCCCCTAAGTAGTTCCTTTTTATGGTTTATATTTAGAATCCTATAAGGTAATCCCAAAAAGGAACTACTTAGGGGCCTATAAGTAAACACCAACTGTGAAAAAGACTTTCAAAGGCTCAAAGTTACCGATATAGAACCCACGTTTCTCCAATCCTTAAGCCCTATAAGGGCCCTTTAAAAAGGCTGTACAAGGGATCTATAATAAGGCTCTAGGGTTTAGGGATTCAGGGTTCCTTAAAGGGACCCTTAAAGGGATCTATATATATAGGGCTCTTTTCTAGGACCCGAGTCCTGGTCTGTGACATCGCGCAGGCCGAGAAGATGTCTTGCATGACCTTGAAGTGGGGTTTTGGGTCTTGGGTTTAGGGTTCAGGGGTTTAGGGTCTATAAGGGTTTAAGGATTGAAGGAAAATGGACCTAAACCCATACAGTATGTTTAAGGACTAGGATTGAAGGCTGGGGTAAAATGGACAGACAGAGCCCAGCCCACAATGGACCCTACATTCCTTAATGGGAGGACAACCGTGCCTACTAAAAGAACCCTGAACTCTGCACGCTAAACCCACCTTAACCAGAAACTACCTACACTAAACCTTAAAGCCTAAACGGCCTAGGGCTTAGGGTTTAAACCCCGAACCTTAAACCCTGAATCCTAAACCCTATTCCCTGAACCATAAACCCTGCCTTGTGGCGTGTGATACCTCACCTGGAAGACTTCCGTCCGAAATCTGTTGGAATCGCCATCCATCAAGTGCGTGTGGAAGGCCTGCGTTTAGGGTTCAGAGTTTAGGGTTTAGGACTCCTTCACCCACCCAAAGGTTGAGATATAGACTTCCTGTAAGTTCCTTTTAGGGCTATAGGGGCTTCTTTGCTGGGGTATACTTGCTCGTCTGTCTCTTTTAAACGCTAGATCCACATGCTAGACCTGTATGATATAGGGACCTGACTATAGTAATTGATAGTGTCCAGGGTATGGAATTTCGGGTTTAAGGCTTTATGGTCTTGTACCAATACCCATAGGCTCCATAGTAGTTCCGTTTTGGGATTACCTTATAGAATCCCAAATATGAACCACAAAGAGGAACTACTACGGAGCCTATGGGCAAGGCATCGGATCCCCAACGTCCTACAGTGTTGAGATACTGTGATGCAGCGTGGACTGCGGTGTGGCGGTATGCCAGAGGCCCCTAAGTAGTTCCGTTTTATGGCGTATATTTAGAATCCTTTCAGGTAATCCCAGAAAGGGACCCGGTTGTTTTTTTCTCTGTGTCTGGCTTGGCTCGGCTTTTTTCGTCGTCTGGCTTGGCTCGGCTTGGCTTGGCTCGGCGAGGCTTGGCCTCTTTTTTCTTCTCAGTGTCTGGCATGGCTCGGCTTTTTTGGCTTGGCTCGGCTTGGCTTGGTTGCTTGGCTCGGCGTGGCTTGGCTCGGCTTGGCTGGGCCGCGGCCTGCTGCCGCGTCTTCGGCAGGCAGTGTCAACGCTGATGCCGCTGATGTGCTGGGCTTCGTTGTCTGTGCGTGAGCATGTGTTCGCCCGCGATGATTGCGGGGGAATGCTTCTTGCTGGCTTTCTCTGCTGGCACGGGCTTCGACGGACCGTGCCGCCGTTGTTGCTTCCGCGAGAGCAGCGCCTGCGGAGAGGCCACGGGTCGTGAAAGATGAAACGGGCGGTCGACCTCCGAGGGATTTCCTTTCGATCACCTCGCGAGATGCATCGTCAGCCGACAGCAAAGATTGGACGAGGCGGGTATGCTCACAGCCAGCACCCAAGGCAAAAGGCAAGCAAGGACAAAGGCTGCGCGGCGCAGCCCAGTAGGATGAAGCAGTGGGGCCGGTGACCACAACAATTTCCTTGTACCGGAAACTCAGCCACTTGGAAAACTCCAACGTGGCTGTATGGTCGGCAAAACCTGTTGCTATGCCCAGCTTACGCCAAAGCTTCAAAAGCACCGGGCTGACGCAGGTTTGTGCTTCTTGAGCGGAGATCCGCAAGTCTGTGGCCGGCCGTTCTTTATACTCCACCACTTGGCTCGTCTGGGGCTTCCTCCCAAGCGGGCAGTGTGCAGCGCGCACGTGTGTGCGCTCCTTCCACAGGTCGGCGGCCGTGGAGCGACCCACTTGCGCGAGGTGGCTGCCATTTCGCAGCACCGGGTCCTCCTTGTTGGGCATGTCGACAAGCCCCTGCGAAGGAATCTTTCGGCACTGCTTGCCGACCGTTTCGAGAGCCTGCGCGAAGGTGGGGAAGAAGTCGGACGGAGGCATATGGCTTCTCTCGATGGCCTTCTTGCCACGCTTCTGCTCTTCTACGGGGGCGACGAGAGCAGTCCGCCAGCCGGTGGCATGCTTGGACTCCACTGGTTGCGTGCCACAAGCACTTCCTGGCTGCAGCCGGCAATAGGCAGACCACCAGCTGCCGCGGATGAGTCGCCCGTCCTCGGTAAGCAACGGCTCACGCAGCTGGTATTGCTCCGCGGCGGCGTCCGGGCTTAATGAGAAGAAACATGTCCGAAGTAAGCATCCCGCCGCCGAAGCCTTTCCCCGTCCTCCTTGAGCGGCAGACTTGGACATACACCTGCTGAAGGCAACCAGAAATGATGGAACTCGTTCAGCGGCCCTCCCCAAGCCAAAAGAAGAAAGAAGCCGAGCCAAGCCAGACGAAGCCAAAAAACAAAACCCGCCGGCTTGGACCTGAAGTGCCCGACCGAGCCAAGCCAAACGACGCAAACAACCCCAGCCAAGCCAGACGAAGACAAAACCAAACCTCCGCCAGACAAAACAAAAGCCAGGCCAAGCCAGACGAAGAGAAAAAACATAAAAAAAAGCTCCGCCCTCCCCAAGCCCCACCGAGCCAAGCCAGACGAAGAAAAAACACTGAGACAAGCCAGAAACCTCAGCCCTGCCCAAGCCCCACCGAGCCAAGCCAGACGAAGAAAACAACCGAGCCAAGCCAGACGAAGAGAAATAAAACCACACTCCCCCAAGACCCACTGAGCCAAGCCAGACGAAGAAAAAAACCGAGCCAAGCCAGACGACGAGAAACAAAACCAGACGAAGAGAACAAGCAACTCCCCCAAGCCTCACTGAGCCAAACCAGACGAAGAACAAAAACCGAGCCAAGCCAGACAAAGAGAAAAAAGAAACCTTCTGCCCGTCCCCAAGCCCCACCGAGCCAAGCCAGACGAAGAGAAAACAAAAACCTCCCCGAAGCCCCCACAAAGCCAAGCCAGACGAAAAAACAAAACCCCCCCGCCTCCCAAAAAGGAACTAGTCAGGGGCCTATGGGTACAGAAAACAATGGAGAGGATGCCGATAAATCCGTCAAAGAACTTATGAACAAACACCTACGCTATGAAATGAACGATAACATCTTGGATTGAAAGGGACCCATGAAGAGACCGCCATGAGATCCTTAAAGGAACACTTGAACAAACCTTTGAGCGGACCCGTTAAGAGGAACCCTGCCCAACTTTCAAAGAAATCCTCAGAGATCCTTAGACTATATTACTGAAAAGAGGCAACCTACAACACCTTTTAGAAGAACCCTTCCAATACCGAAAACCTAAACCGATAAGCCCTGAGCCCTAATCCCTCAAAACCAAGACCCTACACTTTTGATTGCGGGCTGGGTGTTTTAGGCAAGGGTGCAAGGTTTAGAGCCTAGGCTGCTCTAAACCACATCAAACCCCTAACGGAACCTCTGAACAAAATCCCTGAACCCTAATCCCTACCCTGTACCCTAAACCCTAATCCGTAAACCCCGAAACTTAGCTCCTAACCCAAAGAACCCTTGAACAAAAAAAGCAAGCCCTTGCCCTAAGGCTCTAAGGACTCGTATTTCAAGGCTTTGGGGCCCAAAGACCATACCACATAAGGCTTTTGGGAAAATGTTGAGCCTTCTGGTTCAGGAACCCTTATAGCTACCCGTTGAAGGAACGGAGCTCTCAGAAGAACCCTCGTGGAAACTCTTGATAGGAATCCAACAGTCCTCAGAGGACCCTAAACCACTAAACCCTAAACCACTAAAGCCTATAAACCCTAAACCCCTAGACCCTAAACCCCTAAACCCCTAAAAACCTAAACCTTAAACCCTAAACCCCTAAACCCCTAAACCCTAAACCCCTAAACCCTAAACCTTAAACCCTAAACCACCCTAAACCCAAAAACGTCCACCTGAGCATGCACGCGGTCCGCAGGAAGGTCCTCGAAGCGCCGCAAGAGCTCCACGACGCGACCCTCAGTTCCCTCCCATAAAAACCCCCTTTAAAGGGTTTATAAAACCCATAAACCCCCTTTAAAGGGGTTATAAAGGGTCTAGGATCCCCATAAAACGGCTTCTATGACGGTTTTAATATGCTTTAAGGTCTCTAATGTGGCGGCCCGAATAATAGACCCCCCCCC
>CAJNJA010087308.1:0-20048 GCA_905231915.1 Symbiodinium necroappetens
ATTCATAATATGGATAGAGAAGGCCCTTAATAGTAGCCCTATTCTACACTGTTACTGCATGGGGGCAGTACTCAACCTAAACCCTAAACCCGAATCCCCTGAACCCAAAGCCCGAGCAGCCGAAGTCCTCGATGTCTTTGGACTGCCACTCCTGCAAGTCGCTTCGACCTGCCAGGAGGCGCGAGCCAAGCAAACCCTACAATGAACTGTAAGCGAACATATGTATGTATGTATGTATGTATGTATGTATGTATGTATGTATATATATATAGATAGATAAATAGATAGATATATGTATATTTATTGTATATCTATATAACACACACACACGTATCAAACATGCGTTTTTATGCTGAGGGAATCTGCCTCTGTTGAGTGAATATGCCTCAAGTATGGTCATAATTGGAACGTCTGGCATTTATGAGGAACACCGCACGGTGCGCATGGGCGTACTGGAGGGTTGCTGCGGAGTTAGCGCTTTGGGGTGTCACAGGCAGTGCAACTAACGGGCTTATGACCAGTGCCCCTGCAGTAAATCCTTTTAGGGTTTATATTTTGGGGCTTTGGGGTTTTAGGGCTCAGGGTTTAGGGTTTCGGGCTTAGGGTTAAGGCTTTCGGGCTTTGGGCTTTGGGTCCACTCGGCTGCTAAGAGCCTGCAGTATACTGAAGCTTCGAGCTTCGAGCATTTGGAGTCTGGGGTTGAGGATGGGTTTAGGGTACTCTAGAAGTTCTACAGTGTTCCCGTTTAGGATACTATTCATGTTCCATAATCTCGGGTTCTAGAATTAGGGCTCCTTTCTCGCTTTCGAGGGTTTGGGTTTGGGGTTTAGGATAGTTGAGGATGTCAACCCCTTAACCCCTAAACCCCAAACCCTAAAACCCTAAACCCTAAACCCTAAAATGCTAAACCCTAAAACCCTAAAGCCTAAAACCCTAAAACCCTAAAGCCCTAAAACCCTAAACCCCAAACCCTAAATCCTAAACTCCAAACCCGAAGGAGTCGGGTCAGAAGGGTCTCGATGCAGCGGAGGACTTCTTGGGTTGAAGACTTTAGGGCTTTAGGGCTGTAGGGTTTTAGGGCTTTAGGGCTGTAGGGCTTTGGGGTGTTAGGGCTGTAGGGCTTTGGGGTGTTAGGGTTTAGGGCTTTGGGGTGTTAGGGTTTAGGGCTTTAGGGCGTTAGGGTTTAGGGCTTTAGGGTGTTAGGCTTTTGGTTTCGGGCTTCAGGGTTTTAGGGCTTTAGGGTTTTATGGTTTAGCCTCTTATTTTCTCCACTGCTTCCGTCTCCAAACATCATGTTTGGCCAGTAAGCTGCTTTCTCTGTAGGTTCCAGAGCAAGAGAACCATCTGGCCGGCTCTTAGTAGGGAATGGGTTATGGGACTACAAAAGTATATGGGACGACCATGAGGATCCATTCCCCCATTCCCTACCATCCGGGCTGGGATCCGAAGCCCAACGCCCAATCACCCCTAAACCCTAAACCCTAAACCCTACAACCTGATGTGAGACAGCGGTGAAACAGCGCTTCTAGGAGAGCTGAACAAAAAGCGTCGGCTTCGCCAGGTCATGATGTTCAGGGTGAGCCCTAAACCCTAAACCCTAAAGTTCTAGGGGTGAGCCCTGAACCCTAAACCCTAAACCCTAGGGCTCTAGAAGTTTAGGGGTTCAGGCTTTTGGTTTAGGGTTTAGGGTTTAGGGGTTTGTTGGTTTAGGGTTTAGGGTTCGAGGGGCACTCGGAGCTTTGAAGACGTGGGCCAGTTTAGGGGGAAGGTGCGCTACGTTCAGTTTTCATTATCAGGGCAGCTCTCTACATTTAGGTTCCTTTTTTGGGTCCCCAATATAAAAAAAACGGCACTCTTATACAAAAGGACCCCTTTAAAGGGACCCTAGTTTAGACAGCTACCCATCAAGATGTACTACCCACTCAGCACCCTTGAGCTCACACTGCAGGCACACGGTCAAGAATTGACGAAAGGGCTGGACAGGCAAAAAGAGCAGATGAGGATAACCTGCGGTGCAAGGAAACAGGTAGATGTGGAAGTTTGGAACTCGCAGCTTTAGGGCTCAGGTTTTTTTCAGCTCGCGGTTCAGGTTTCTGGGGCTTGGGGTCGTTCTTCTGCTTACTTCGGGTCCGAAGGGATCTCCCATACGACCACACCACCCTGGGGAGCCCATAAGCCGAAATGGGGGGTGGGACGTTTTGAGAGGTCCGTTTTGTAACGTAGTGTCCCTTTGGGCGGAGGCCCTCTTTTGTGCACTCCTACTTAATGGGGTACTACGCCGACCTGGGTTCGAGGAGGAGCAAGCCCCTTACAAAGGCAACCGGGCCGCTAGGGAACGCCATCTTAAGTTTATAGGGCCTTAGCTGGGGGTTTCCGGAAATAGGGGACCTTAATATAGCACCCTAAATAGTAGGATCCTTGTTATACAAACCCTAGAATAAGGTACCCCTTGTTTTCAGAAGGTCCCATATGGCCTCCCTAAGCCCCCAAAACCCTGAACCCTATGCTGAAAAGTGTTGCATAAGAAATCCGAATTGGCAGATGTGTCACTTAGCGTCGGGTCCTCGGGCCCTTGGGACGGCCGGACCTCTCTATAAAGCTCTACAGGTTCAACAACAAATACTAATTAATTAGGGTTTAGGGCTTTGAACAAGTAGGGCAAAACCTGAACGAGATGTCCCCTCCAAGCGTACACACTTTGAGGTCTACAGTCTCTGAGTAGCTTCCTGCTTTTCTCGGGATTTCGAGGTCCAGGATCCACAGAGAGCTGTACTGGGGGATACTTCTACACAAAACATATTACAACGTCATGCGATGGAACCTGGATTTGTACTGGGTGAATGCTTCGGTTAGTAGTCTGCTACATAAGTTATAGAAATACTTCCCCTCACCACAAACCTTAAAACAAAGCAGAACCCGGTCAAGCACCTACAGAACCCTCCGAGTACCCTGCTTAGGATGCTTTAGCTAAACAGGTATTCCCTAAACGAACCCCCAAGGCAAGACTAAACCCCAAACCCTGCAACCCTAAACCCTAAACCCTAAAACCCTGAACAGGTATTCCCTAAACGAACCCGCAGAGTAACCCAAAACCCAAAACCCGAACCCCTAAACCCCTAAGGGCCTGATAGAACCCTGAAGCGAGCCGCTATAACAACAAAAGACTCGAAAGAGTTCGAGCCCTCGACCCCCAAAAACCTGTCGGGGCCTTTGTAATTAGAAGTAGCGTTTGGTGTACGTACTTTAGACTTTAACTATAGTAGGGAACCCCAAAAACAACAACATAGTAACTAACTATAATAAGGAACTCCCCCAAAAAACAACATAGTCTTGGTAACTGTTTAGGCTCCTAGGTTACATAAACCCCTACAGCCCGGAACCCCAACAGTTGGGTACTGCCACCACCCCGAAACAATCTATAGTCGGGGTCATATGAAGGGCTACTATGGAATCAGAGTATGAATATTTTCTAACTCTTAACCTAAACCCTAAACCCTGGAGCTTGAACCCCAAACCCCAAAGCCTAAACCCTAAACCCTAAAGCCGAAACCCTATGAGTCCTACAGCCCTAAGCCCCAAAGAGCGGGCTAAGCCCTGTCCTCGGCAGCGAGTCGGCGCCGCAGCGGCAGAGTCGCGAATGCCTCGCGTCCTGGGCTGCAGAGGCTCGGAAGCCTCCATCGGCATCTAAAGGCTCCATAACGGCTTCCTTTAAAGGGTTCTATGAGGGTTTAGGGTTTAGGGTCATAAAGGCTGCCTTGGAGGGTCTAGGTAGAGCCCCCGACCCTTGCGAAAATTTTTAAGGGATGGGGCCGTAATGTAAGGGGAAACAAGCTCTGGGTCTCAAGCCTTGAATTCCGGAGATATCGGGTAGATGGAACTACTCCAGAAGAGAATCCTGCCAAGTGCCTCTTAGTCCCTGAGAATGAACGTGCCTCGTCGACAACAGCTGGGATGCCACCACCGGCTGGAATTTGGCTTGCCAGAGCATTCTTTTTTCAGGAAAGGAAACAACGACTTCAGGTGACACAGCAGCACACTGTGTGGGTGCTCACCAAAGCACCCCAGCGGAGAATGCTTGGCTGCAAAGCTTCGCCCATGACCAAAGCCACAACCTCCTCAGTGGCATTCTGGAGGTCCGACCGTGTCGCCATGACATCGGCCTGGGGGGGCTCGCTCGGGCCATGCGGCTGAGGCCTCTGACCGGGCACCACCGAGCGCCCCAAGCATATGGATAAGAGAGGCAACACCTTGCTGTTGGCCCTCATTGTCCGTGCTGCCGCTGGGTCGCGTCATGACAACCATGATGGCACAATGGCAAAGACTAAGATCCGATCCTCAAGTCCTGAAGATCTGCGGTCCTGGGGCCCTGGGGACCTGGGGACCTTGAGCAGCGCGACAGCATGGCAATCAAAGATGAATGACTTCACTGGCACATTCCACATCAAACACACTCAGCCGATGCACTCAGACTCAAAGTCAAGCTCGCAAGGTGCACCGGCGAAGTCGGCGAAGTTGAAGTTGGGCTCCTGGGGTCCTGGGGACCTGGGAACCTAAAATGCCACCGGCCCTGCGCGAGGTAGCAACTCTAAGGTTTTCCAGGTTGACAAGAGCTTTTGGATGTCTATCTTACTTGGCATTCATTTAAGATGTATGCTTTTGTATTTTTGTTCACACTTACGCTTTGAGGTGTCTGGGATGTAGGGTTTGCAAAGCTAGAATCTTAAAGCCTTGAAACCCAGCTTGAATCCTTTAGAAGCTAGGGTGCTCTGTGTCGGGAATTAGGAGCGTTAACCCGAAACTCTAAAACCCTCCAATGGATAATTTATCCTCATAAACCCCATTATTGCCTCGAAAGCACTTTACTAAAACAAGTGCTATAGACCAAACAAAGTTCAATAATTCAAAGTGCAGTGCGCCTGACACTGCTAATTGCATACTACCATATAGTGAAGCATAGCATAGCATATACAGTTACAACTACTAACTAAATACCATCTCCCACGGCTATACTGCTATAAGGCTATATAGACCTTAGACTAGATATCCACACGTTCGATGGGTGGGGCTAACGCACAGCCCTCTGAGAAACAGCAGCTAAATTAAAAATCCCCGAAAGCTCCACCAAAACCCCTTCTATGAGGGTTTAGGAGTTTAGGGTTTAGGGGTTATGAGGGTTTAGGGGTTTAGGGCCCTTCCTAGAGAACCCAATACCCCTTAAACAAGGAATATGCCGTAAATGATTGGGGCCTTCACATTTTGATTTAAGGTATATTCCTTCATTCAGGAGTGTTGGGCTCTCTGGGTAGAAGAGCTCCATAAAGGCTGCCTTCAAAGGGTTCTATGAGGGTTCAGGGGTTCAGGGTTTGGGGTTTAGGGCTGAAACGTCTGTCGGTTTTGATAGGCTTATGTGGGTTTATGGTTTGGGGGCAGCTTGGGGTGCAGAGGGTTTGGAGCTTCCGTAGAGGCTGTGTTCTGGAGGGGGGGCTATGGTTTAGGGCAGCTGAGGGTATGGAGGGTTAGGGCTTTGCTGTAGCGCTGTCGATTTTTATATAGACCAATGTTAGATTCAGAGATTCATTAGTTTCCATGGGGTTCTATGACAGGGGCCTTAACAAATGTAGCACGAGGCTGCGGGATGTTTATCTCGGGACTAGCTTAAGGGAAGTACTATGTTTCATAAGGGGAAACCCCAAATGTACGAATCAGGGGTGGGCTCCGGAAAAGACCGGATGGTGGAGAATGTCAAAGTAAGGTCACGTGTGATTATGTGAATTGTCAGGGTCGCAGGTGGAGTAGGAAAGAGCAGGTACCTTAAACCTTAACCCTAAACCCTGACCCCCAAACCCGAAAACCCTAAAGCCCGAAGGCCTAAACCCTAAACCCCTAAACCCCCAACCCTAAACCCTAGTTCCCTAAAGCCCTAAAGCCCTAAACTCTTTTACCCTGTAAGACCCTAAACCCTAAAACCTTAAAAAGCCTTGAAGACCCTAAACCCTAAAGCCCTAAACCCAAACTCCCTAAAACCCTAAAGCCCTAAAAACCCTTAAAATCCTAAAACCCTTAAAACCCTTGAAATCCTAAACCCTAAACCCCAAACCCTAAAACCCTAACCCCTAAACCCAAGGCCCCTAAAGCCCTAAACCCCTAAAGCCCTATAACCCCAAACCCTCAAACCTGGAAATCAGAGCCCCTACAATCCTAAAACCTAAACCCCTATAAAACCCTAAACCCTAAAACCCTAAAGCCCTAACACCCTAAAACCCTAAAGCCCCTTCAAGACCCTAAACCCCAAACCCTAAAACCTGGAAATCAGAGCCAGGATTCTCCAAGAGCTTCCGCGCAACGGCGCTCTCCAAGCGAAGCAGCGAAGATAAGGCCGAGAAGCGGTGCCTGGAAGAGCCGAGGGCTTAGGGTTTTAGGGCTTTTGGGGTTTTAGAGTTTTAAGGTTTTTAGGGTTTAGGGTTTTTAGGGTTTTTAGGGTTTTAGGGTTTTTAGAGTTTTCGGGTTTTAGAGTTTTAAGGTTTTTAGGGTTTTAGGGTTTTTAGTGTTTTTAGGGTTTAGGGTTTTTAGGTTTAGGGCTTTAGGGTTTAGGAATTTTTGGCCTGAGGGCTTAGAGCTTTAGGGGTTTAGGGTTTTAGGGGTTTAGGTTTTTTTAGGGTTTAGGTTTCTTTGGCCTGAGGGCTTAGAGTTTTGGGGCTTTAGGGTTTTAGGGCTTAGGGCTTTAGAGTTTTAGGGCTTAGGGTTTAGGGTGTTTAGGGTTTTTAGGGTTTAGGGTTTAGGGTTTTAGGGTTTAGGGGGCTTTAGGCTTTGGGGTTGAGGGTATGTAAAAAATACTTATAAGGTCTCCATCGTAGCTCCTTTTTGTGTTACCTTATGGGATCTTGGTGATAGAACTGGCTAAACCAAACAAAGGAACTACAATGGAGACTATAGGTAGGTTACCAAACAGTTGTACCCCAGTAACCTAAAACCTCAGACCCTAAAAAGACAGAGGATCCGTGTAAGGGTTGAGTTTACGGGTTCTGCGTTGAGGGTTACTGGAAGGGTTCCTTTAAACAGGGTCTGCAAGGGATCTTTATGGGTTCTAGTGGGTGTAGGCTTCGGATTTTAGGATTTGAAGATTTCAGGCTGAAGATCTATAGGGTTCCGGGGCGTTGGGTGTAGATGGTCTTTGGGCGTATACGGCTTGCGGTTCAAGATGTAGGGGATTTGGGTGCAACCATCCTAAACCCCAAACCGTAAGTCCATCTTCTGTGGCAGGGGCCGAGTTCCTTAGCCCGAAAAAGGTTAACCTCTTCAATTACATTAGGTTTATTTTATATACGCCCCAAAGGTTAAAGGCTACCTACTCAGCCCCACCCTAAAACTTAAAACCCTAAACCCTAAAGGCCCTAAACCATCCTAAACCCTACAACTCAAAACCCTAAAACCCTAAAACCCGAAACCCTAAAGTTCCTAAAACCTAAACCCTAAAACTCAAAACCCAAAACCCTAAAACCCTAAGCCCGTCTTCTGTTTGGGAGGCCGGTCGCCTCCGGCCAAGGTGGGGCCCAGAGAGCTCGCCGAGGAGTTTGCGCAAGCTCGGGGCTTTTGAGCCGCCGAGACTCCTTCCGGTTTGGAGTTTGGGGCTTAGGGTTTAGCGCTTTGGGTTTAGGGCTTTAGGGTTTAGGGCTCAGGGCTTTTTGGGGTTTAGGGCTTTGGGATTAGAGTTTCGGATTTAGGGTTTAGAGTTTAGGGTTTAGGGTTCAGGGCTTAGGGTTTAGGGCTTAGAGTTTAGGGCTTAGAGTTTAGGGGTTTCGGGTTTAGGGCTTAGGGTGTATAGGACTTAGGGCTTAGAGTCTAGGGTTTAGGGTTTAGGGCTGAGGGTTTATAGGGCTTAGAGCTCAAGGCTTAGAGTTTAGGGTTTAGGGCTCAGGGTTTAGGGTTTAGTCTCCTTTGAGTTTGGGGCACCAAAGAAGGTAAACGTTCCTATCTTTTTCGGGCCATATCCCATACTTACCTCACATTACGGTACATTGGTTACTCTACATGTGGTTTGCAAGCCCTTAAAAACCCTAAACCCTCCCTAAACCCTAAACCCTAAACCCAAGGGTTTCAGGCTAAGGGGCTGGGGTCCCAGGATCTCCTCGGTTTCTCTTTTTTGCGTCTTTTTTTGGGTTTTTTTTGGGTTTAGGGTTTAGGTCCCCTTTATTGGGTCCCCAATATAGTACGGAAAACTTATATCGAGGACCCTAAAAGGGGACCCTAATTTAGAGAACTACCCACCTCTACCCATTTCTGATGGTTATCATTGCTGCCACCGCCACGCCAAGGGACATGCATACCAGTCGTATCAGCTGTCGTGACAAACCCAAATGTTGATGCTCACACACACACACAATATCCCTAGTCCCGGTAGACAAAAACTAAACCCTAAACCCCAAGCCCTAAACCCTAATTCAGCACAGGGGCAAAGGGCACGGTTACGAAAGACACGCAGGCTAGCGACGTATGTGTCGCACCCACCGAGGCGATCTTCTTCGTGTTGTTGTAGTAGCATCTATCGTAACTGAATAGAATCTACAGGACCATCTAATTCAACAGGGGGTTTAGGGGGTTTAGGGAGTGTTTCTGTTCTATGAGGTCTATAGTGCAGCTTCTCCACTGCTGGGCAATTCAACACATCGGACAATGAGCTCAGGGTCTATCGGGCCCTTGTCTGGATCGAAGCGATGAATCCTCAACTGACCCAGCTTCAAGCGTGAAACTTTTGTGACTTCTCGACCAACACAGGGCGACAGGGTTAAAATTGCCGCACGAGCCTAGCTGCCTAAAACGCGGATGACTGGGTCATGTTGCCAGGTTTGACATTAATGCCCTAAACCCTAAACCCTAAAGTTATGGGAAAGTAGTCAGTCATGGATACTGGGCTCTATGAACCAGGCCTAAGCCCTAAATCCCACACCGCAGAACCCTAAACCCGTAATGCAGGGGCCTTCCTATTTAGAACAAGGTTTTGGGAGGGTATTATATTCTACTACAACCTTTACTACAGGAACTAGACAGGATGCTCATATATGGGTCCCTTTTAAGGTTTCTTTTTATACGGGTGCCGTACTATATTGGGGACCCAAAAAGGGATCCTGATTTAGAGAACTACTATAACAAACTTAAGGACCTTACAGTAACCAAGCCTAAACTCGAGGCTCTAAGACCCCAAAACCCTAAACGCAGAAACCACTACGGATCCGTTGCAAGGAACCTGGAAAAGGAATCCTCAAAGAACTACAAGAAGCCCTAAATTACTAAACCCCAAATAAACACCTAAACCATTCTAGATCCCTTGCAGCTCCCTTCAACGAACCCTTTAGCAACAAAGTCTAAACCCTGAAATCTCAAAACCCCAAACCCTAAACTCTAAAGCCCCAAGCCCTAAACCCTAAACCCTATAAGCCCTAAACCCTAAACCCTAAGCCCTAAACCCTAAGCCCTAAACCCAAAGCCCTAAACCCTTACTAATTAGGATCCTAAGCTCTAAACCCAGTGCTCCAGAGCTGCTTGGCGTGGAGAAGGCCGGCGGGTTCTTGCGCCGATTCGAAGGCGGAGGCCTTTCAGACCCCCGGGCAGATCTAAAAAAATAGATCCCCCTAATTTGGGACCCTAACTACTAAAGGGTCCTCTTTAGGAACCCCTTAAGGGAGCTACTTTTTGGATCCTCCCGGAGGTCTGGGCTGGCAGAGGAGAGTTTCTTTGTCATGGGAGGGGAGGGGGAGGGGGGTTATGCGCTTAGGGTTTAGGGAAGGAGGTTTAGGGTTTCAGGGTGTAAGGGTTAGGGTATAAGGTTCAGGTTTAGGGAATAAGGTTTAGGGTTTAGGGCTTAAGGTTTAGGGTTTAGGGCGTAAGGTTTAGGGTTGTAATGGGTTTGGGGTATGGGTTTAGAGGGGGTTTTGAAGGGTTTATACGGCCTACAGGGTTCCTTCTAGTGTCAAGGGATCTAATGTAGGAACCTGATTAAGAAACCCCGGGTCCTTATTAGGGTTCTCAACATGAATCCCAATAAGGGGTTTAATAGGGCCAGGGCTTCTTAATCAGTAAACCCTAAAACCTAAACCCTAAATCCTAAACCGTTCCTACATTAAAGAAGATCTCTGGCAATCTGTTGGGGTTTAGCATGGTTTGGCGGCTCAGGGTTCCAAAAAGCTGTTTTCAGGGCTTCAGGCTTATCAGGTTTAGAGGATGTAGAGGGCTTCAGGGCACAGGGGTTTTAGAGGCTCAGGGTTTGGAGGGTATAGGCTCGAAGTTTCGTCTCTCTTAAGCATACTCTCGCATGTGCTCTTTTGAACTTAAGCCTGCGATTACGCAAGGAGTTCGGATTCAGGGTTGAGGGCCTTAGGACCGGCGGCTGCGATAAGAGAATCTAAGCTCTGAGCAGGACAACTTTGGAACATGCTCCCAGTCTACCATAGGGTTTAGGTTAGGGTTTAGGGTTTAAGGGTTTAAGGGTTTAGGGCTTTGAACTAGGACTTTGCAGAAATGGTATGCAAATCCATGAGCATCCCTGGCGTAGTGCTCGAAAAAACAAAGTTCCTAACGCCCGAAAGCCCTACAACCCTGCACCCAAAGCCAAAACTCCGATGCCGCCGGGCCACTGCCGCAAAGGCTCCAACGACATCCACAGGGCCCTCTTGAAGCCTAACGCCGGAGAGTTGGCATTAGGAAGCCCACAGACAATTAATTACGAAGCATTCCTCAAACCATGAATGGGCTTCCTACTATAAGTTGAGATATACTCCTTCCATACCCAGAATAATTACAGAATGCACGCTAAAGCACAGAGGGTGTCTGGCTATGAATTGAGGCATAATTAGTTTCAAAACCTTTCCAAATTCGGAATAAACATCTGAAACATAGAGGACTTGCATATTACCATGAAAGTTGAAGTATATTCCTTCAAAACCCCTGAATTAAGGAATACGCTTTCAAACATAGAATGCATCTTTTTATACCCAACAACCGAAACCAGAAGCCCCTTAACCCTAAGCGCAAAACTCTGAAACCCCCAACCCTAAACCCCCTATATTCCTGACTTGCTGGGTATTGAGCTCTCTCAGCGAAGCAGCTAGGATCTGAGACAAAGTTTTGATTGGGGGGGATCATGATGCTCTGGGGTGCAAGAGTGTTTTCATCTAGGGATTAGGGCTTGGCGTGTTAAGCTCTCAATCTCTGAGGTCCCAAAAGGGTCTTAGACAAATTTGTGAAAAAGGACTTTGGAAGTGCTGTTGAGCCCTGTAATTCTGCATGCTAACCTGCCAACCCTAAACCCGGACACCTCATGCTGAAATCTACAGATTACTCCCCTAAACCATCCTGCCTGTCTTACCTGACGCATAGGATTTAGACAATTGGGGCGGATGGGTTCCTAGATGTTCCATGGATTTGGCAGTATTTTTTGTGTTTGGGTTCTGGTGGAATCCCCCAAACCCCAAATCACCAAAACCCGAAATCACTCCACACAGCCCGAAGCAGGTACAAGTCTGCACTTGGAGTCGCAGGGAAACCCTAATGCTAAAAGCCACTTATAAGCCCCTAAACCCTAAACCCTAAAACCCTAAAACCCTAAACCCTAAAACCCTCAAACCATAAACCCTAAACCCTAAAAACCAACACAAACCCCAGAATCCTCCACGTCTCTCCAAGAAGCAGGGCCAACGCTGTCACCCACTTTGCGGCAGCAGCGAGGGCCTCGACGTTTAGGGTCACTGCCAGGAGCCCTTAAGTGTCCCGTGCGGGCTCCTTGCAGGGTTTAGGGTTCAGGGTTTAGGGTTGTTTTAAGGTCTTTCAGGGTTTTCTCAGGGGTTCCTTTAAGGGGTTCCTTTTGAGGGTTCCTTGAAGAGTTCCTTTGAGGGCTCCTTGAAGGGCTCCTTCAAGGGTTCCTTTAATTAAAGGGGGCCTTAGAGTCTCAGATTCCTCATGAGAAGTCCTGCTTCCTGCCGGTAGACATCCCAATGCTGCAGCCGGCTCGAATCCGACTACCCATAGGCCCCTAAGTAGTTCCTTTTTGGGATTACCGTAATATAGGAAACTAAATATGAACCATAAAAAGGAACTACTTAGGGGCCTATGGGCTGGCCTATGGGTAGTTTGAATTTTCGTCCGGCTTTTACCCCAACAACCCATGTTTGGAAGAATAACCACGCACTGTCAAGACTCATAAAGATCCTTAAACAAAGTAGCCCTGCTTGCTTGAGATGCCCTTATTTCTTTTTGTTTCAATACTGCATAAGGTCAGTCTGGTTGAAACCACGAAAAGGCGTCTTGTTAAAGCTTTGTATTTTCGGGCTTAGCTCCTACAGGCATCTCTAAACCCTAAACTCTATAAACCTTAGTTTAGTTTCGGCCTTAGCACCTAAGAGTCTTTCGGCCCAAAACCCTAAACCCTACTTTATTTTTCGGGCTTAGCATTTAGGGGTCTTTTAACACAGCTAGGACCGAAGAGTCCCGAAACATCAACTACTCCCCAAGGCCGTGAAAGAGTGTTAAGCTAAGCCCAGAAGCCGACAAATAACCACGAAGCAGCCCTTCCTACTGCTGATGACAGAAGTCCTTAGCATTACCTCAAGGACCTTTAACTGTGGGAGTTATGGTAGATTCCTTATTATGGGTAATGCAGGATTTATATCATCAACCGTACCTGAAAGCCCTCACCCATAGCTGAATGCCTAGCCTGCAGTTCACAACCCGAACCCCCTGGACATGTACACCCACTTTACACCCTAAACGCCTTAACCCAGAAAAGCCTACATGGGGGTTTCCGAAAATAGGGACCCTAATAGCCCTAATACAGTACCCTAAATAGCAGGATGCTTATTATAAGGACCCCAAAAAAAGGTACCCTATTTCTCGAAAAGCCTACATCTGTTGATGTACTGAAGAAAATCGGAGTGAGGAACCCTGGAAATGTAGGTATTGCAGGGTCCCGGATAACTCTTCACAGGTCTATGACCCTAAACCCTAAACCCGATCCCTATACACCCTAAGCTTACGTGAACCCTACGCTGAGCCTGTAGCCTTACAGTTCTACTGTTGATGATCTAAATCCCTGCATTACCTTAAGGACCCTGAACTACGGGATTTATGGTATATTCCTTAGTATGATCCTCTTCTCATCCAATGAAATCCCTAGCCCTCCCGAAGCCCAGTGCAGCTCTAAATGGGCACCTCGAGCACAGCACCACGGCCCGTTGTGTCATTGCCTCTGGGTTTAGGGTTTACAGGGCCAATTGGGTCGATAGTCCACCTAAACCCTAACCTAAGCCCCAAACCCTAACCCCTAAACCCTAAACCCCAAACCCTAAACCCTAACAGAGCTCGCGGATTAGAGGGGCCTTTTATTCTTGCAAGCCTGGCCCATACGGTCTCTGGAGCTCAAGCAGGAAGCCTCTAAGGAAGTCCCAGTCCCAGAGCTTTAAGCCCATGACCCCCAAATGGGACTTTCCAAAAATTCGGGGGCACCTTGTTTTGGGGTCCTCTAATAAGGATCCTACTATTTAGGCCTATTTGGTCCCCTATTTTCGGAAACCCCCAAATCTACCTCAGTTCTCACAGTCTCACTGTCGGGCAGGTCCCCACAGCGGACAGTTTGGCAGTTTAGGGTGTAGGGTTTAGGGCTCTGTCAGTGTAAGGTTTAAGGCTCTGTAATTGGAGAGCAGTGCTGACGGCGCCCAGTTGCTGTGGCGCAGCAGGCAGAGGCTCAATGGCCACTGACTTCCTTTTCCTGAGCTTCGGGGCTTCAGTCACTAGGCATGAGGCTGTGCCCTACAGCTTCACTGAAGCTAGACTTAACTTGCACGCACCGGGCCATCGCAAGTGCTTCAGCCATGCCACAAGAGATGCATCAGGCGAACTGTCTTTGCTGGGCGCATGCTGCACTTGGCAGCGCGGGCTCTAGTCCACAAGGAACAGCAAATGTGCACATACAACTACAAGCGATCACTACTGGCTGAAGGCTTGTCTGAGGGAGTGACTCTCACACCACATCTCAATGGATCATCACGAGCATCATTCAGTCGCAAGCATGAAGTGCACATCCATAGCACTAATTACAGGCAATGTTGAGACTACTGGCTGAAGGCTTGTCTGAGGGAGTGACTCTCACACCACATCTCAATGGATCATCACGAGCATCATTCAGTCGCAAGCATGAAGTGCATATCCATAGCACTAATTACAGGCAATGTTGAGTGCCATAAAAATCATAAAGCGTTGCAGGTGGCACTCACCATCCACGGCCAGACAGTGCTTTTGCTGGCCTCCAATTATGTATAATATTCAGTCAGTTCCATGCACGTTTCTACGACGGTTTCCATTTTGGAAAAGAGGAAGCCGTAGGCATATCCTACGCCGTGCGTGTCAAATTGACTGCCAAGATCGGTTTGATGTTGTCCCATGCGTCGCTCTCATGGAGCTTGTCCTGGATCTCCCGCATGGGCAAACTCCTCAATGTGAATGCCAAGGCACTGGCAACTGCGGATGCGATGCTCGGAGTAAGCTTCCAGCCCAGGACGTGCACCTCAGCAGAGGAGTCGTCCCGGAGCCGCTGCACTAAACGGCTGGCCATGGTCACTGTCTCTTGGATGTGCTCTCGTTCCTCGGCACTGGCAACTCCCGGCTGAGATAGGGCGAGCTGGGCTTGAAGAGCATGCTGAGACATTAGATCTAAGGACTTGCTGCCCTCCATGTTGACAAGGACCCCCATCACGAAGAAGGGTATGCTTGCGACGACGTAACAAATCATGTACTGAAGTGCCAGCAAACTCAGGAGACCTGGCTCCCAGTCCTCTTGCAAGGCGTAGTACAGGCTGCAAGCAGCCATCCCAAGTGTGAGGAGCGTATTAACAAGGACGGACGTTTCCATCTCCAGCTGACATGCAGAATAGCGGGCCAAGAAAAGCTCTCGCACCTCCGCCCAAACCAGCAAATCTTGCGGGACCTGCAGCCTCACCAATGGCAAGCACCTTTGAGCAGCAGCAGCCTGACCAGCCAGCATGGAATTCAAGACCTTGAGTTCACGAAACCTCTTCTTCAGCTCCGGGATATGCTTAGCCAGCATACGCCCAAGCAAATTAAAGCACTCAGCAAATTGACCCCATAAGGCGAAGCAGATGAACATGCACCAGTGCTGACGACTGCCACGCGCGTGCCATTGAGGCATCATCCAAGAGAGGCAGATTGAAGCAACAATCACACATGTGAAAAGCACAATAGCTACATAATGCATGGCTGTCACCCAGAAAGGCACTGGGATGGGGAAGCCAACCGAGACTTGGTCGGTAAAGTCTACAGCTTTCATCCCGCCTGATAGTAAACGGGTCTTGTAGCACACAAGCAGGTCGAGGTTGGCTCGAATCGTTTCAGAGCGCGGGGGCACATGCAGCGGAATGTGGGCCAAGTTGTCGATGCGCTTCTGCTGCGCCACGAAACGTTCTGTGTCGGGCCAGTCGGTCATCCAACTGCTGTCCCCCACCAACTTGCCATCCTCTGAGAGAATGCTCACTCTATCCCAAAAAAGAGATCCCTTTAAGCCCGCCCGGTGCAGGATGGCTGCTATCCCCAACTTTTTGTGCGACTTGTCACAATGCATGGGGCTGCACGGATAGTAGATTCGGATGGCCAAGTCTTTGTGGCTCAGCATCTGCATGGCCCTGTCGCAACTGCCCTCTGTCCCATCGGCCTCAACCTGCATGATGGTCTCATCCGGGACCCCGCATTGCCTAGCAATTATCCGGAGAAATTGCACAAACTTGATGCGTTGAACCTCCACTGGCCTGTCAGAAGCAGATGCTTGAACTGCCATCTTATCTGGAACCATTGCAAAGAAGATGGCCCAGGGAAAGAGCACAGCAACGAGTGGCCCCGTGCTTCTGTAGGAATCGCTGCAGAAATATGTGAGGAGGCTGCAGAAGAGAAAGAATTGATCATCGGGCCTTGCAGAATACAGATTCAATACCCCGCAAGCCTGCGCGGACGCCGATGAGCCATCGTTTAGTACTGGCCGCATCCATTGCATTTTGAGAAGCACCATGACCACAAGCAGAGAAACAGGAAATGTCATGCGCAACGCGAGGCATATGAAGACGTTTCCAAACTGCAGGCTGGGCTCATCCTGGCCATGAAAATCCTCCAGCCCCAAGGCACGACGTGCTTTCTCCCCCTCCTGTTCTTCCTGTTCTGCGACCGCCAGAGAGGCATATCTGGCATCCGTAGAAGATGGCATAGGCATGGCTCCTGCCGTTGAATCCATGTCTCGGGGTCTTGGAGTCTTGGGGTTGATCCGCAGTCCCACTTGGCTTCGAGCGGGCACACGGCTACAGAATTAAGCCACAGCGCTCCGAAACACGCACCGAGCGCTACACACGGAAAAGCAACTGGGAACGATACGGATGAAGGTGATTAGGGCTTATAGGGTTTAGGGCAATCCTTGCCCTTTTCCAAGGAGCCGCAAGCACCGAGGATGGCGTTCAGCAGCGCAGCCTACAGCTGGGAACCGCAAAACCCGAGTTTAAGGTTTAGGGTTTGCACGAAGCCTAAACTCTCTAATTCCTGCCCCAAACACAACTCTAGGCCCTAATTCCCCCTAAAAAGCTTGGGGATGCAGGTCTGCGTACACCCTTATCCATGCCCATAGGCTCCATTCTAGTTCTTTTTTTCTGGGATTTCCCTTGTAGATATCAACCCCAAACAGGAACTGCTATGGAGCCTGTGGGTGATGTTGTATGGTTTTGGTCTCGCCAGCTTTTGTGGTGAGGACCCTGCATCAAACAGCGAAGAACAGGAACGACCTTGGAGACCGTAGGTATATACCATGACTTGAGCAGATCAAGCCTCAAGGGGGTCGAGGACATATAACATAGGACTTCGGCAATCGCTTCAGATGGCTTAGGTATGCATGGAAGCCGAAAGCCCTCAAAGGCCCCCAAAGCCCTAAACGTGCCCTAAGCCCTAATTAAGAGCAGGGCTGTCTTGCGGAATCATAGATCGCTCACCCGGGAGGCTCATGTGTCCGGCGAGCAGTGAATCCACGCCGAAACCTGATCCCCTGATATCAAGGCAAGCCCTGAATAACGACAAATGTATGTTGCGGCATCTTATGTGGTGAACCTAAAGAAAAGGAAGGGAACCCAACAGAAACTCGTTGTTCATTAAATCCCTGAAACCGGGACCCCCTAAGCCTCCAAGCTGCTAAACTCCACTAACTTACATCCTAAACCCTGAACCCCAACACCCAAAACTGCTATGGAAAACTGTGCGGAACTTTTCGAGGGCAAGCCTTTGTTTAGGAGTGGACTAAGCTTGATCCAGAGACGGTACCCCTAGACCTAAACCCTAAACCCTAAACCCTAAAACTTGAACCCTAAACGGTTTGGGGCTTGGGGTCTCAGGTTGAAGATAGAGAAACCCTAAACGGTCATGCTTCAAGGTTCATGACAGCTTACACTGTATCTATAGGGTTTAGGGCTTAGGGTTTAGGGCTTAGGGTTTAGGGTTTATGGCAGCTTACACTACTTCATGCAGAAGAAACGGGAACAGATGATCACTAGTCTCTCCCGTTAGAAGCTCTGTTAGCTTTACAAAGATGATGGACACGTTTCATCATAACCAAGGCCCGAAGACCCCCACACACACACGAAATTCAGCCCTCCTAAGCCAAACCTATAAACCCTAAATCCTCGCCCAAACCCCTAGTCTTCACTCCAGGCCACGTCCGGGAGCAGCGGAGGCAGCTGAGACAGGAGACTCAAAGCGGGCTGCCAGGCCTGGGCGCAGTTTCCCGATTGAGATATCTATAGGGTTTGGGTTCAGGGCTTAGGTTTAGGTTAGGGTTTATATAAGATTTAGGGGTTTATAATCTATAAGGTTTATGGTTTCGGATTTAGGGTTTGGGGCTTAGGTTCATGATAGTTCAGTTTTTTAGGCTTAGGTCTGCGGCTCCAAGTCGAGGCTTAGGGCTTAGGGGTTGCCTATATGTCTCCATTGTAGTTCCTTTTTGGGGGTTACCTTTTAAAATCCTGAAGATATAATTGGTTAAACCATAAAAAGGAACTACAATGGAGACTACAGGTAGTGTTTAGGTTTGAGAATGTGGGTTGACGGCTTCCTATCACATGCTGCTTAATTCAACTTGCTGGGGTCACTGAGCGGCATTTCAGGGCTTAAAGGGGCGGTTTAGGGCTTATACTGTTTTGGGCAACTTATCATTTGCAGGCGTATTCTTCGTTGTATATACCCATAGGCCCCGAAGTAGTTCCTTTTATGGTTTACACTTAGAATCCTATTTTAAAGATTCACCACCAGGAACTACTTAGGGGCCTATGGTATGCCCTGAGCAAACGCGTCAATGCCAGAACCATGAGCCGGAAATTGAAGCACTGCCCAGAAGGTCTCGACGAAGAGCAACCAATGCACCACTAAGAAAGAGGCTTCGGGTAGTAGGGTTTAGGGTTTAAGGCTTAGGGATTAGGGTTTGGGGATACCTTAAGGGTTGGGGTATTGGGCGCTCTGGGTTCCTATGTCTCAGGAGTCGGCCTCGCCAACTTCGCAGGCGGCGGCGACGGCACCGAAGCAGGAGATGGAGGGTGCCGTGGTGGCTGCAAAGGCCTCCGTTCCGGGTTTAGGGTTTAGGGTTTCGGGTTTAGGGTGTCGGCTTTCGGGTTTAGGGTTTCGGGTTTAGGGTTTAGGGTTTTGGCTGCAAAGGCCTCCGTTCCGGGTTTAGGGTTTAGGGTTTAGGATTTAGGGTTTATAGGTTTATAGGGTTTAGGGTTTAGGGTTTAGGGCTTTGGCTGCAAAGGCCTCCGTTCCGGGCGCAAAGGAACCCTTACCCATAGGCCCCTAAGTCGTTCCTTTTTGTGGCTTATATTTCGAATCCTATAAGGTAATCCCAAAAAGGAACTACTTAGGGCCTTGGGTAGCCCCTCTAAGCCCTAAGCCCTAAGCCCTAAGCCCTAAACGCCTATAAGCCCTATAAGCCCTAAGCCCTATAAGCCCTAAGCCCGTAACCCCAAGCTGAATTCCAGAAAAGCAAGAAAGAAAAACACGTCTGAGCCTCAAAGATGCCCAAAGCCTGGGCCCAGCGAGTGCTGCGGCCGAGAGCCTCGATACTTTGGGGGTTTGGCGGATTAATAAAGGGTTACTGGCCTAAACCATGCGGATTAAGGGTTACTGGTTTAAGGTTTAGGGTTTTACGGATTAGGGCTTAGGCTTTATTAGGGTTGAGGGCGTTCTTCCTTCCCTGGCCTGAGATTTTGCTTCGACATGCATTAACTTCTACCTGTTTTCAAGCAGAGCTTGCTTCAGATTAAACGTGTTTAGGGTGTTTTCTCGTGAACAGGTTACAATGACTCAGGGTTCAGTTATGGTTTGCAAGAACTCGGCTCAGGCTGTAGGGGTTCGGAGTCTAGTTCGGCCTTTCCGGGTCTAGTGTTCATATGGGCAGTTCTCTAAGTTAGGGTCCCTTTTAGGGCCTAGGGTCCTTCGTTATAAGAGTGCCGTACTATTTTGGAGACCAAAAAGGGACCCTAATTTCGAGAGCTGCCCATACACAGGGTGTATTCAAAACCCGAAACCCAAAAACGCACAGTATGAGGCTTTCAGAAAATTGCGGAACCCCTTTTTGATGGGATCCTGACAGGACGCTTAATGTGAGAAAAAAAGTCGAAGATCGCTCTTCGCTCAGAAGTCGAGGTATTCCAGGACCCCCCCCCCAAGTGCCCTTTAATAGAGCCTTTTTTTTGGGGTACGTAGAAGGCAGCGGGGGGGTTCTAGGTGAACTTATCATAATGCAATCTCCGAAACGCCTCAACCAGCCCCCCCAAAACCCAAACTCGACTACTGCCGGCTGGAATCTTTGAAGTACAACCAGGGAGAAAACTGTATAGACTATTATGTCACCATGGTTCCTTTAAGGACCAGGTCCAAAACAAGTACTATTAAAGCATGGTGCTCCAAATCCAGGCGAAAAAAGCACAACCCCTAAACCCTAAACACTAAGCCCTAAGCCCTAAATCCTATAAACC
>CAJNJA010087319.1:0-12970 GCA_905231915.1 Symbiodinium necroappetens
CCCCCGCACCCTAAACCCCTAAATCCTAAACGCCTAAACCCAAAGCCCCTGAACAGCGAAAGTCCTGGAGATCTAGCGCCAGGGCTCCTTGTTCCCATGCTTTGAAGTACCAGTAACAGAACTACCCAACTAACGAGACTCCTAAGACTCTCATGTAAGTGACATGCCTTAACTGTCTTAACTTATAGAAAGGGCGTCTACAGTTTAAGGTCTATTTCCTACAATTGAGCTAACATACCTTGCTAAGTTTTAGAGGTTTGTTTCTCTGTATTCTATAAGTTCGACCAGTTGAAGGGCTGTAGCTCTCTAGCCCTTAACCCTAGACCCAAAACCCTAAACCCCCTAAACCGTAACCCTTAAAGCCTTAGACCCGAGGCCCCAAACCCTAACCCTTAAATCTCTAAACCCTATACCCCTAAACCCTTAAACCCTCATACCCCTAACCCCTAAACCCTAACCCTTAAACCCTTAAGCCCCTAAACATCCCTAAACCCTACACCCAGACTTTTGAGACGAAAATATTTTTTTCAAACGCCAGGCTTCGGCTGAACCGCCAGGATTCGGGGAGGGAATCCTCGCAGCCGAAGGTTTCGCGTTTATGGCTTTAGGGTTTTAGGGTTTTAGGGTTTTGTTGCTTTTTTTTCGTTGTTTCGGGTCTTTTTAGGGTTTTAGAGGGTATTGTTGGGTATTTTAGGTTTTAGGGCAACTCTGCCAAATGCAAAGTCAGGCACATTCGGACTGCATCCCAATAAAGTCAGGCGCAGACAAGCACAAATGCGGCTACTTATGCTTCACCCTAAACCCTAAACTTCAAGAATGCTGAAGACCTCACTAAAAACATCCCAACCCCTAGACCCTAAACCCTAAACCCTAAACCCTAAATCCCTAGACCCTAAACCCTAAACCCTAAACCCTACATCCGTAGACCCTAAGCCCTAAGCCCAAAGGCTCCGAGAGGTCTCCATGAGGCCCTACAGGGACCCCCGCAGCCGAGCTCCTCGTTTCCGTCAAGGTGCGCCATGCCACCTTGGGGCTTCTTTCTTAGGTTTAGGGTTTAGGGTTTAGGGGTTTAGGGGTTTTAGGGTTTAGGGGTGCCCTTTAGTCAAAGGAAACTACAGGTGGGGAGTTTTATGGTATATAGGTCTTCTATAAGGCTTCTATAAGGTATATAGACCTTCTATAAGGCTGCTATAACGGTAACTACCCACCTGAAAATGTCCAAGAAATAGAACGATCCTACTTTAGGGTTGAGGGTTTGGGGCTGTAGCCCAAAACCTCCCGCCTGATCTTTGAAGGGGCTGGAGGTTTCACAAGCTCTTCGTGGTCCAGGAATGCGGAGAAGACTTTCTGGAGCACGGTATATTCCGACGGTATACCTAGAAACCTTCCAACAAAACGAGACTTCTATAGCAGAAGTCATACTCATACTACCTAGACATTACTATACTGGCAAGGAACCTGAGAAACTCAGGGTCAAAGCACCGAAATTTAGGGCTTCAGGGCCAAAACTAGATTCAGCCAGGGAACTCTTGTAACCTTGCGGCCCTGAACCCTCAAACCCTAAACCCTAAAACCTAAACTACCCTAAACCTCACACAGCTTCAAACCCAAATCCTAGATTTCGAACTCTAGGAAATTAAGGCTCTCTAGAAGGTTTGCCTACAACCTAAACCCAAAAATCCTAAAACCCTAAACCCTAAACTCTAAACCCTAAACCCTAAATACCTTCAACCTCGAAACCTTCAAGCCTGAACCTTACACCCAAATCTGGGAACCAAGCTCAACGGCAGCGCTGGCGAGTCTCCGTCTGCCGGTGCATCCCCGACGACCTCGCATTCGTCTCTCGAGCTCCGAGTTTCAGATCTAACAGATGTCCGTGAATTAGTAGAAATCAGAATGATAACCATCATCGTCGTCATAATAGCAATGATATGGGGGCCTTGAGAATTAGAAGAACAAGGTGAGTGGGGTTCAATAAGGGGAAAACACTATACCATGTTCACGAACCCTCAGGACTAGTATAAGTGTGTAAACACATACTTGGGCCCACATACTCTACTAGGAGTCGGGGTCCGCGGCGAATCTGGCATACAGGCTTGATTTTGCGTCGGGGCTTTAAGATTCGTAGTTTAGGGCATTGCCGCCTTCAGGAATTGGGGCATGGTGGACTGGAGCTAAACCCTCCCCGCTGGAAACAAATGCCTTTCAAAAGCTAATTCGAGTGTTAGTTGGGCTCTTGATCTTGTGTTCTTAGCTACACACGACGACTTCACGACTGTGATCGGCGCTAGTAAGACAACTTACGATTCAGGGTTCAGGGAGAAAGGTTTCGTCAAGCGTTTAAGGCTTAGGCTTTAGGTGCTTTAGGTTTAGGGTTTAGAGCATGCTGTTTCCCAAATTTTCTGCGCTGCTGGCATGAGTTTCCTCTCGCTGTCCCGACCTGCAATCGGAGCTGAAGAAGAGCTAGAGCTCGAGCGCAGCTACTGCTTTGCGCCTTCTGTGGCATGGCGGAAGAGAGGCTTCCCAGAGAGGAAAGGAGCGCCTCTCAGAGACTGACTCTGCACAGCCCAAGTGAGCCAAGGCGAAAGAAAGGCACAAGGCGAGAGGAAAACGCTAGGTCAGGCCTATGTCGGGCGTTGACCGTGAAATTTGTGTGCCGATGTCCTCTGGCTGTTGCTCCACATCGCAGGGGCTGGGGCTCGTAAAGCCAGGTTCCGATGCCTGCTGCACCCACGTCGAGCATCGTCACTGCAGCCAATGTTCTCAAGCGGAACCCGCACCATTCACTCCGACGGCCACGAGTCGCGTGCGTCGGCACGATTGTTAATTAACCACCTATGATCGGAAACTTCGAAGGTACTAAACCCTAAACCCTAAACTATCCCACATCCCAAGGCGCACCGCTGCATCGAGGCCCGCCGCTCCAAACGCAAACTCCAAGCACTAAACCGCGAAATCCTACCTGGGGAAGGAAGATACCGATAACCCAGGGTTTCTTGGGGTTTAGGGTTTTAGGGGTTCCTTATGAATTCTTGTGTGGTTTAAAGTCCTCTGCAGCTTTCCGAATTTTATGAGGCATCATATCCCAAGACCCGAAACCCTGAACCCTAGCCCTGCAACCGCCGCAACCCCAAACCCTACATTAACCCTAAACCGTAGCTTTCTGGCACGTGGATGATGGTTCAACTCTTCAGTATAGACCTTGTCACTTGACTGAAGAAAAATATCATTAACCCTAAGCGCTCAATCCTGAACTCTAACCCAAATCCGAAACCCTGCATGAACCCAAAACCCTAAACTCCTCAACCCCTACACCCTGAACCCTGAAGCCCTAAACCTTAAACCCTAAACCACCAGCCTCGCCGGTCAAGGGGATGGCGTGGAAGTGAAGGACAAACGGTTCCACCTCTCGTTGAGGGCTTCGGGTTCGGGGTTTAGGGTTGAGGCTTTAGGGTTTAGGGTTTAGGCATTGGGGTCCGGAAGGGCCGAAGCTTTGCAAGTCTGTATGTTGCTAAAGTTCTGTTTGGGTTTAGGATTTAGGGTTAGTATGCTATAGTATAACACTACGGAACGCTCCTAAGGAGTCGCGCTAAACCTGTGATGGTTCGACTTCTTTACTACAGCCTTGAGGGCCTCCTTGCAACCCTCCAACCCCCCGCGCCTAAACCCTAAACCCTAAACCCTAAAACCCTAACCCTAAACCCTACACCCTAAACTCTAAACCCATAAAGCCCAAAAGCCCGAGTTCCCTCAGACCGGCTTACGGCTTAGGGTTCTGGGTTGAGGGCTTTAGGGTGTCGGGCCTGGAGGGCCTTTTCTTAGGCTGAGGGCTTACTTAGGGTTCAGGGTTTGGGGGCTTAGAGTTTAGGGATTCGGGCTCAGCCTTGAACCCTAAACCCAAAGCCCTAAGCCCTAAAACCCCTAAGTTTAGGGTTTAGGGCTTAGGGCCTAGGGTTCAGGGTTTAGGGTCTAGGGTTAGGGTTTAGGGCTGAGAGGTAGGGCTTCGGGTTTAGGCTTCTGCAACGTGCAAGTGAGGCAACGGCAACCAGTCACCCGTGTGACAACCTGAACACCCTAAGCCCTTTAAGCCTTAGACCCTAAGCCCCGAAACCTTAAACCTAAGCTTTAACCCTGCACCCAAAACCTGAAACTTAAACCTTAAACCTTAAACCCTACACCCTAAACCCCAAAACCGTAAACTTAGACTTAAACCCTACACGCTAAAAACCCTAATCCTTTATTTCCTGATCTCCAAACCTTAAGCTGTACACCCAAAAACCCTCAAGCCTTAACCCCTAAACTCTAAACCCTAAAACCCTAAAACCTTAAAACCCCAAAACCCCAAAACCCAAACCTTAAACCCTGCAGAAACCCTGCAGCCTCGCCAGCAGGGAGCATCCACTTTGCCTCCAGCGTGGAAGGCGGCTCGGTGGTCTCCTTTCCGCGAGGATTCCGGTCTTACCAGAAACCCCCCAAGCACCCTTAGGGTTTAGGGTTTAGGGTTTAGGGTTTAGGCCTTAGTAATTAGAATAGGGTTTTGGGGTATATTATACTTTTATTACAATGAGGAACCCCTCAAATAAAAGAGGTAGTTGTCAAGGCCTCTATGGTGACCCCCAAGCACCCTTTGAATAGAAGGTTTAGGGTAGCGGTTTAGGCTTTCGGGCTGTAAGGCCTTAGGCTTTTCGCATTTGCCAGTGGGTATGTAGGGTTCTTAAACCCTAAACCCTAACCCTAAGTTTGAGGATGCCGGGCCTAGAGTCCTAGAGTTTAGGGCTGTAATCCTAAGGGTCCGAGTACCTATTCATCATGTCCTCTCCCAAAGAGTATAACCTACAAAACGACTATCCGCATTTAAGGTCTCGGGGCGGGTGAAAATTCAAGTTTCAGGATCTGCGGTGTCCTTTGAGTTCAAGGCGTTCCAATCTAGAGCTTCAGCGTCTAGGCCTTTTCCAGATTTAAGGGTTTTTTCGAATTAAGGCTTTGGGGCTTAAGAGCTAGTGGTTGTCAGGCTTAGGATCAGGGGTTTCTGAGCTATCGGTGTCGATGTATTTCCAATAGACGGCATGAATATGCGAGCATGCCATAGACTGCTGCGAAGTTCCGAACATGATCCATGAATCGCAAAATCCTGCACCTGAAGTAACCCTAAACCTAAACCCTAAACGGAGGGTAGTGTTGTCACAAACGTTCGGGCCCACGAGACCATAGATGAGGCTGTGTTTCTCTATGCCCTCGCCGACCGTCAACTCAGCGTTCTCCAGGAGCACCTTGGTGCCTCTGGTAAGATGTAGGTTGGTGGCCTTCACTGCGTTTCCCAGCGCTTTCTTCGTCTCAGTAAACACCTCAACGTCCGATGGTGGCTAAGAGTAGCGTCTGAGTCACGGACCCAGGGATCTTTCGAAGTAGAAGCATCAACTGTCACCTAGCACCTGCTAGAGTAGCTCTTGAGCACAAAGGCTGGCAAGAGAGTCCTTGTCTCTGAGCTGATGATATGCCTTTGCTCTCCGCTACCTGTGCAGATTCTGTTCCCTGCACTTCGAATTCTGTCCGGGAATAGGGCAACATTCACAAGAATAGGGCCTCTTCACAAGCCGGAGTCGGTCGAACATCCGGCTGAAGAAGCATTACCTATTACTTTGTAGAGGCCTTCTCGAATGACAGCAAGGGTTTTCGACTGCAGCCCATTCACACTGTAGGGGTCTCAGAAATTACATGTAATATATTTACAGTATAGTGTGCCCCCGAAACCCTATTCCAATTGTTAAGGCCCCTATATTAGTCCGACAGTCCTTCGGAAGTGGCATTGCAGGTTGAGGTGCTTGTCGCAAATACCTGACGCACGGGCTCTGGAGTGCATACAAAGGCCACCCAAGCTACCCACAGTGGCTTTTCAGGCTACCCAAGCACTTGCTAACCCTAAACCCTAAACCTTAGAATATTGAGGAACCACCAAAATAGTACAGGTAATGTTTAAGGCGCTATATTACACCAAACCCCTACTCTAACTGTTCTAACCACTTACGAAGGCCCCTTACCACACCCTTCCGTCACGCTTTTAGCATCCCTTAGCGACCTCTTTAAAAGGAAGGCTTAAACAGCAACCCATACTCCAACTCTACTTACTGCTACAAGGCCCCCGTATTATCCAATTTGCGCTTTTCTGGATTTGCAGCCAAGGAGCCAAAGAGCAGATGTAGGGTTTAGGCTTTTCGGTTTTTTTGCGGTTTGGGGTTTAGGGGTTATGGCCTCGGAGTTTGAGACGTATGGCTTAGGGAGCAGCTTAGGGGCTCAGGGTATCGGTTTTGTGGACTAGGATTATTTAGTGTCTGGTGTTTAGGGTTTAGGGTGTAGGGTTTTGTGGTCTAGGATTTAGTGCTTGGCGTTTAGGGTTTAGGGATTAGGTCCCATCGCTGTACTAAGACCTGCCTCATCCCGCCTGTAACGCATGATACACATGCCGAAAGCACTGACATGCGAACTGTTCGTAGATAAACGAACGAATGAACAGGCTGACAGTCCCTGAACCCCTCAACCCTAGATCCCTGAACCCTACCAGGACCCCCCAAGGGCCCTTTAATGGATCCCCTATGCTCCTTAATAGTGGTTATTTGGGGTATATTAGATGCAAACCTTGGCCCCAAACCCTGAACCTCAAATAAATCCCCAAACCTAAAACCCTAAACCCTAAAACCCTAAACCTTGAACCCTAAACCCTAAAACCCTAAACCCTAAAACCCTGAAACCTGACCCCAAATCCGCCCCGAAACCCCGACACCCTAATCCCTATAAGCTCTAAACCCTACAGCCAGGCAAAGGCGCTCTCGAAAAATGGCGACCGCGGTGGCGCGCTCCCGGCCGCCGAAGGCCAGCAACGCCTTGAAGTTCAGTCTTCCAAGACCTACACTCCTAAAACTCCGTTTAGGTTTGAGGGTAAACTTAGGCCTCAACAGGGTCCCTATACAGGTATTTTAAGGCCTCAGTGTATACTGTAATTATACTGTATAGGTTCATGGAGCCTCGGGCAACGCCAAAACCGGTGAACCTCCTACAATGCCCTGATGGAAACCCTACAACACCCCAACATGGTCCCGAAAATTTCAAAGACCACACCAACAAAAGGAATCTTCGAAACCCGTCTAAAGTCCAAGCAAACCTGTGTGGAAACCACCCTTCAAAAGCCGTAGCACCACAAGCGCCGTAACAAACGAAGACGCAGTTAAGTACCCTTAAAGTTGCCCCCTAAAGCCTGCACACTAAACTTTCACAGGAACCCTGAAAGGAACCCTAGCCGCCGAGGTTCCAGAGCTGCGAGGGTAGCTAGGCCCAGAAGAGCCCGAAAGAGGAGCTGAGACCTGTTGTTGTTTTTGTCCGATTTTGTGTGCCTGCTTGTGAGTTCTTCTGTTATGAGAGTTTTTGTATTGCTGATGTTGATGGTCGTTTCGTTGTGTTTTCGTGTTTTGTGAAAGATGCAACTCTGAATGTGCCTCAGCTCGCAAAGACGCGGCCTCACCTGCGTAGGCGTCGGATCCGCAGGGCCATTCCTTGTCTGAGAGCCACTACTGGGTGCCGGAGCAGCAATGGAAAGTCGGAGAGGCAACCTTCTTCCACACCAACACCGAAGAGCTCGAGCACATCTGCCTTAAGAAGCTTTCGCATCTTCTTACTTCCTTCCTTTCATGCTCTCGTGGCCCTGCGGTTCCGCTGCCATGCGTGTCGACTGAGACTCTGCACCTCCAAGCTCATTCTCAGCGTGACGGCGCAGAGTTGCGCAGTGATTTCAGCTATGCATTCTCAAGGCACCAAGACCTTGGGCACTGCCCCACCCTGTAACAGTCTCTGTGAGGATGAAGCTTGAAATATTATCCAACCGTTACAGAGCGGGGGCGACAGACCCAAGCCAAGTTTTTGCTCGTAGAGCTCTATGCCCCATAAGACATATTGGATCTTCTTCGCGGGGAAATTATCGAACGAGGCGCGTAGCAGCGCCCTCAACCCTGTACCTTGTAACTCTAAACCCCAAACGCTGGACCCTAGACCTAAGACCCCAGACCTGTAGCTGAATTGATATAGGGGCCTTAATAATTAGAATAGGGTTTTGGGGGCATATTATGCTATAATAATAAAAACAGGAGCCCCAACGATGATATAGGTAATTATGAAAGCCCCTATATTATGTAAATGCTCTGCCGGCCCTACCTAGCCTTACTTAGGGGTGTAGGGTTTAGGGCCCTCCTCACACAAATCGCTGGAATATTCTCAAATTTTTGAAACCTTTCCACAGGCACACCGAAGACCATGAAATGTTGAATTCCGCCTGGACCTTCAGCCTGAAAGCTGAAACAGGCTGTCGTTGGCGAACTCTCTAAACTCCTTCGCCGCACACTCCCTAAACCCTAAACCCCCCAAACCCCAAACGCTAAACCCCTAAACCCCTAAACCCTAAACCCTAAACCTGATAACCCCAGACTAAGACCTCCACTGTAGGCCCTAAACCCTACAACCGCGCCCTGCAACTTTAGCTCTTTAGGGTTTAGGGTCTAGGGTTTAGGATTAAAGCCCTGAAGCAAGACCCCAAGCCAAGCCACAAGCCGGAGCCCCGAGTTGAAACCTAAACCCTAGACCCCGAAACCCTGAACTTAGCATTAAACTGGAGACCCTAAACCTCAACCTTCGCACCTCAAAACTTGCAGGTTTTGGAGTTTTGGCTTGCGGGCCAAAGAAGGAGCCTAATCGGTTCGTTTCGGGGTTTTTTCTTCGAGCAGGTCTGTACCAAAAAAGCTTTTAGGGTCTTGAGACAAGACGTAGACTAAACAGCTATACCATGAAACACTTGTGCTATACCACAAGGCGCTTGAGGGTTTGGGGTTTACCGGGTTTCTTAAACCCTAAAACCCAAAACCCTAAACCCTAAACCCTAAACCCTAAACCCTAAAACCCTAAACCCTAAACCCTAAAGCCCTAAAGCCCTAAAGCCCTAAAACCCTAACCCTTAAACCCCTAAACCCTAAACCCTAAACCCTAAAACCCTAAGCCCCGTGTTCGGTTCACAGAAAGCTTTGCCTCGGCAGTGTAGATCTCATCTGCGCGGAAGGCACCGAAGGCCGCCGGGGCTGGGCACAGGGGCCGGTTTAAAGTTTAGGGTTTAAGGCCTAATTTTGGGCTCGTCGGGCTTAGGGTTTAGAATTTAGGGTTTGCAGGGTTTAGGGCTTCGGGTTTGGAGTTTAAGGTTTAGGGCTTGTAGGGTTCAGGGCTCAAGGCATTTAGAGTGGCTTGTAGGGCTTAGGGTTTAGAGTTTTCGGTTTCGGGCTTCGGGGTTTATCGGGTTTAGGGCTCAGGGCTTTTAGGGCTTGGGGTGGAGGCTTCAGTGTTTGGGGAGTCCTCGTGGGTTCTAGATGACGGCCTTTTCTCTCGAAACTCCCATACGGTTGATGATACAAATCCTGCATTACCCATAATAAGGAAGATACCATAATTATTCCCATAGTTTAGGGTCCTTAAGGTCATGCAGGGTTTATATCATCAACAGTATGGGGTCGAGGGTTTCATGCTCAGGCCTTGGCAGCGCTTGGCGTTTAGGATCCGTGGTTTGGGCTTGGGGGTGCCGTCTTTTGTGACAAGGAGGATCATGCTTTCGGAAATGAGAGTGTGGGGACAGATCGCCCCTGTACCCTAAACCCTACGAAACAATAAACCCTAAACCCTAAGTCCCGGGATATGTTTGATCAAAGTTGTGCTGCTGAACCCTAACCTCCAAGCCCCACTCCTGGCATGCAAGGCGGCTTAGGGTTTCTGTAAGGCTAGGGGTTCAGGGCTTAGGGTTTAGGGTTTGGGTTCATATAAGGTTTAGGGCGCAGACGCTTTGGGGCGTCCACGCAAGAGTATGGTGTGGGTGGTATACGATACCTGGACCCCCAAAGAACCTACCTTTTTTTAGGGCTCCTTATTATGACTTCCTCATATAAGTCCTTAAAATGGTAGGTTCCTTGCGGTTTAGGTATTGACGATAGCATAGCTATAGTAAGGAACACCGAGTACGTATGGCGGCAAATAGTCAGGCCCCTCTCAAGACAAACACGCACTAGCCAATGTCGGAATATCCTTCTCAAAAACCCCTGCACAGCTGAATAATTATATATATATATACATACATACATACATACACGACAAATATAAATAAACATATACATATACATATGTATATATATACTCTGGGATGCACATATTCTAACCCTACGAAAACCCCTCGAAGTGACCTGTTTTTAGGCCCTCTTATGAAAGTAACATAAAAGGCCATAAAGGGCTCTTGAAGTGACATAATATGGTAGTAAAGTGATACTTTGCAGGCTCTTGAGTGTTGCACATGGCTCTTCTCTGCCTTCGCTGGTCCACTTGCACACAATGCCCATATTCATGATCAGCCTGCTGTAGGCGCCTCTTTTCCATTCTGGCACTGCATCGCTCTTGGTGGTGCCTTTCACCTGGAAAAGACCAGCAGCTTTTGCAAGAGCAAGAGCTCGCTCTGCACCTGCCAAGGCTGCATGAACCGGCAGTCTCTTGGCAAGAACATGCCTGAAGACGACGTGACGGATGTTTTGCAGTTTGTGCGACTGCTCATGCCAGTCCCTGCCAACATGGCTGACCCTGACTTCCAATTTCATGCCACCAAGGTTGGCATCAGACTGGAGAGCCATAGTTGCCAGAACATCCTGCAGTCTTTTCACGTTTAAGGCTTCGGGTTTAGGATTCAGGGTTTGGGTTTCAGAATTGGGCTTGAGGCTTTAACACTTCAAGCTTTCAATCTGCAACCTTATCCCCCCAGCCCTGTTCTGTCCTGCAGCTTGTGCTGCCGTTGGCAAATCCACCACTCCTTTGCATCTCTTGGGATCTGCGATCTGCAGAGCTGGCAGTCCCTGTGCCTTCAGTGTATGCACCCAGCTACCTGACAGGGTTTAGGCTTTGGAGTTTGGGATCTTCAGGGCTTAGTTTATTGCAAGGTTCCCTCGGGATCTTCTAGCTTTCAGGTTTGGGTCTAAGGGGTTCAACATCGCGTAGCGCCTCCGAGCGGTGGCTCAGACCATTCTAAACATGCATGCATGTGCATACAATGAAAGAGATAGCTTATACATGCAGGCAGACACGTGGACTTTTCGATCGTGTTCGCATGCGATGTCTGCTGGAGCGCGACAGCAGCTGAGCAAGCCACCTTGGATAGGGACTGTTGAGCAGAATATGGGTTTAGGAGTTGGCTGTCAGCTTCTCTGGCTCTTTTGCTTCTTTCTGGGCTCAAGGTAAGCTTTTAGTAGGCCACGAAGAAAAGAAGAACTTCAGCACAGCCGAGTGCCTTTAGGCACAGCGCCGCCCGCCACCAACCGCTCTCTTTCGGTTTGGACAGTTAGAGCGGTGAGCTGCACTTACTTTTTTTGCGTAGGCCTTTCAGTACAAGCTTTCTTTGCTTGCAGGCTACGCACGTGCTGTCACTGCTACTGCTACTACTGCTACTGCTACTTGTGCCACTGTCTGGACTGCCTTTGGCGACGACAGGAACACGCTCGCTAGCCTTAGAAGAAGCTACAAGTGCAGCACAAGGCGGCTCGTTAGCAGAAGCTACGAGGACTGCAGCACATGGCGGCTTGTTAGCACAAACCACTGGGACTGCAGCACAAGGCTGCTCGTTTGCAGAAGCTACAGGGACTACAGCACAAGTCTGCTCGTCAGCAGAAGCTACAGGGACTACAGCACAAGTCTGCTCGTCAGCAGAAGCTTCCGGAACTGTAGCCTCTGTCTCTGCAGCTTCTGTCTCAGTCAGGCGGAGCTCTTCTGCCAGACAACGTTTTTTTGACTCGAGTTGCTCAACCTTCAGAGGTCAACAGGACTACATCTCAAAACACTTTAGATTGGGACTGTCACGTGTTTTCGTAACATTGGCCTTGAAGGACCAGGAGTTGCACGTCGCCACAGCAGAAGCAAGCGCCAAACACGTCCGTTTGTAGTTTTCCATTACTGCGAGGGCTGGAGAGAAGGACGAAGGGCAACTACACAGGACTAAGCCGCGATGCTTCACATAGGTACGTAGTGCATTTAGACGCCAAACAATAAATGCATCCAAGCGATTCGTCGCAGCAGCTGAGCACGCCACCTCGCGGGAGTGTGAAGATCTATCACTTGTTCACGATCGAGAGATCCCAGCGATGTATTATACCGGTTGGTTGTAATTTTAGAGTGGCCCGTGTCCTTATTTGTTATCATTATTTGCAAGGGATAACACAGCAGAAACCGCTTTGTTGTCCATTGTATACATGGACAACAAACAGAGGCGGTTCGAAAGCACCAAATTTCAGAATGGCAAAACTCTTGAAGTTTTAGAAGTTTTAAAAGTTTCAAAGTCTTGAAAGTTTTGAAAGTTTTGAAGTTTTAAAAGTTTTTACAACTTTAAAACTGTTGAAAATTTCAAAACCTTTAACGTTTTACATGTCGTAAAAGCTTTCGGCCTCTTCAAACGTTTTAAAACTTTTAAAACATTTAAAGTTTTAAAAACTTTTAAAATTTTTGAAAGTTTTAAAAGCTTTAAAATATTGAAACTTTTAAAACCTTTAAAGCTTTACATATTGTAAAAGCTTTCGGCCTCTTCAAAAGTTTTACAACTTTTAAAACTTTTAAAACTTTCTAAACTTTTAAAACTTGCAAAGTTTTGAAAGTTTTAAAAGTTGTAGAAGTTTTAAAACTTTTGAAACTTTTAAAACCTTTAAAGTTTTACATATTGTAAAAGCTTTCGGCCTCTTCAAAAGTTTTAAAACTTTTAAAACTTTAAAAGTTTCACAAGTTTTAAAAGTTTTGAACCTTTGGAAACTTTTAAAACCGTTAAAGTTTTACATATCGTAAAAGCTTTCGGCCTCTTCAAAAGTTTTAAAACTTGTAAAACTTTTAAAGCTAAAACTTTTAAAACTTTAAAAGTTTTAAAAGTTTTAAA
>CAJNJA010087330.1:0-20201 GCA_905231915.1 Symbiodinium necroappetens
AAGCTCGATTGCAAGATTCGACGCGTCTACGCGGTCTTTAGACGCATTGTAGAGATATACCTCACCGTAGAGCTGCTACGAGGTCTCGTCACACATTCTAAATTGCACGTGGCACGACGCTTCTTAGAGGCCACGAGGCTCCTTCTCTGGCCTCGTGGCAACTTGTCAACCGCGCATTCTCCCTGCGCCAGAACACTAGCAAGCCCAACTCTCAGCTCCGTCATTGTGGTGAACCAGATGACTGTAGTAAAGATTTCACCGCTTCCAGGCTCCTATTTGTGCTTAAGTGCACAGACGCGGTCAATCCATTTGAAGAAATCTGGGGAAGCGCTTGTTTTGCTTTGCTCAGCTAGTAAGCACCTGCCAGCATGATGTGGAAGCTTCAGCATGACCGTGGTTTTGTGCAAGTGTTGTCCAACTTTGAGTCGTGCTTCTTGATGTTTCTGGCTGATTTGTAGATGAATCGGAGAATCCATGCGCAGCTTGCGGGCTGAGTTTACTGACCGCGTGACTGCGTCGTGTCGTGACCTTGTCGGTAACCACAAAAACGCGTTGCGACTGCGTCGTGACTTGTCGTGACCGCGTCGTAACCGTGACCGCGTCGTGACTGACCCTGTCGTGACTGCGTCGTAGCCGCGTCGAAGTGACTGCGTCGTGACCGTGCCGTTGTGACCACGTCGTGACCGCAAAAAAAGTCGTGTGGCGTCGATTCTGGGCGCCGTCGCAAGAGCGGCAGTGGAGCTTGCTCGACGAATCGTCAAAAAAAGGATCTGGAACAGCTTTGTGAATTCCATCTTTTGTCAACATCCTCTTTTGCTGCTACTTTATGTAGGCCGTTCCACAAGATCAAGGCCACTATCTTTCCAGACATCCTTGGTTCTGGATCAAAGAAGATTCTAGGCACGATGTAGGAAACTCTTTGTGAAGGCTTCGCAGCGCGCATTTGCTGCAACTAGCTGGCCAAATTTGCGTTTTCTGGAAGCGATGCCGCACCTGTAGTAAGCTCCAAGTTCCACAGGTTTTTGTTTTGGTCGTTCCAAGAGGTTTTTGAAGCTAATTTTGGCACCGCGATGCACTGTACCATTATACGGTTTGTCATTTTGGAGCCCGCTTCTCTGCATACTGGTGGCAACGCACCGGTAGCTCAGCATGCTTATTGTCTTTCTCTGTTTTCTGTAGTTTCCTGGATTTCTATGTTTGTTGCAGTTTTTCTGGACTGCAGCTGTTCCGTAGGGTTTGCTACAGGTTTCCGACAGTTTCGCCATGCCCATGGTTCGTGTTGGCTGCAAAGTTCCTTCTACAAATTTGCTATGTGCGTCTCATTTGCTGAAAAGATTCAGCTTCCGCAGTGCTTTCCACGGACTCACTTCTGTGTCCGAAAATTGTCAGTGCATGTGTTTGTGGGGGTGGATGGGCCCACAAATACACACCAAAAAGAAGGACCAGCCTACTAACAGTCGAGCTTGGTCCGACATTGTCAAAGCCAGGGCATCGTAGGTTCTACTCCGCGGCAACACTGTACTCATGTTGTCCATGCAAACCTAGGCGTGCAGTGCAGTGGGACGCATTGTCAATTTGCATTTTTTTTGGAAAAAATGTACAAACAAAGAATAAAAACTGTATACATGTACAAATTTTTGTGTACGTATGTATATATACGCACACACGCACACATACGATATGCAAATACCCAATGCACGAGAAACGCGGGCCACCACAGCGCACCTTTCTGAAAGTTTGACTCCGGCACGGTGAGTGAACCTTTTTGCGAGCTGGATGTGACCACACACGGTTGCACGTCAGCCTGGGCAACAGAAGGGGTGAGTGGATGAACAGCATGTCTCACGTTTCTCCTGTATGTTTTTTTGCGCCGTATTTCTCGTATACATTTCCGACGATGAAGTACGGAATGACGCGCGGTTGCAAATGTCAAGATAACACTTGTTGACCTCTCGAACCCAGTTAGCAATTCTTGTATTGGAATCTTGTTCGCATTTGTATCAGCTTCCGTATGCGCATTCGGATAAAATCAGATTGGCATTCGTATCATAAATACACAGTTGTCGTGCTTACATTCCACATAAACGGCATAAACATAACCAGTGAGCTTTTCGACGGCATGTCAAACCAAATCATTTGGAGCCTCTCGGCCGCGCATCTGGTTGTCGTTGGGCAGCGCAAAGAATTCAAGAGATTTGCTCGCCATCGAACCTTGCAAGCCCCGGAGTTTCGTGTTTGGGTCGTGTGAGTTTGGTTGGCCCATGCACTGTTGGCGAGTACATTTGCCCCAAGCTTTGTCATGCTCGGCATGAAACAGGAGCCGTCATGTGCAGCCGGCAGGTAACCTGATAGTCGAAGCTTTTGTGAAGAAATATGCATCTCCGCTTGAGCTGTTGGCTCATTTTTTTGCGCTGTGCGCAGCCGGGCTTAGCTCCTCTCTGTGGAGAGTGAGTTTCTCAGACCATTGCAAAGCGCCGTTGAGTTCAGCGGCTTGCCCAGATCAGGCCGAGCTTTGTCCAAAGATGTTGGATGATAACAAAAAGATTGGCATTGGCCGGGCTCCAAGACTGACGTGCTGTGGCAGTTGTCTGTGCTCTGTATCTGTTTTCTTTCGCGAGCCGTTTCTGGGGTAGGATCAGAGCCTCATGATCGGAATACCGGGCACCATGCGTCAATTTCTAAGAGTATGAAGACTTTCTGGTCAGTCGGCATTGCCAGCGCACCATGTCGATGACTGATGGAGTGGCAGAAAGCGAGTGGCAGGCTTGAGTCTTGTGTCTGTATTTGCGTTTGCTTGCAGCTCTTCCAAAGATCCTTTCAGGAGGCATCGCCACCAAGCACTCCTCCGCCGCGAAAGAGGCCGATAGCACGGCCATTGAGACACCACATTTTGGCATCGCCACTGTGCCGGAAGGGCAGAGCGCCTTGCTTGTGGGCTGCCGGCCAGGTGCTGAGTGCACGAGTCCCGCTGGTTGCAAAAGGGGTCAGTGTGATAGTAAGCGGACTGAGGCTTACATCAACACCCAGAAAGGCCGGGTGGCATTTGCAGTGCCTATAAGGCGTACCGGGTACGGCGTGAAGTCGTTCGCGAATGGCAGGTGGCATCACTCAATCAGAGGACTTGAAGAGTGTGCAAGACGAGTTGCTAAGCGTTGCGAAGTTTCCTGCCGGAGGCTCCGCACATCCCCGAGATCACCGCATCTTTCAGGACCGCACAGGGGTCCGCCTCCTCGCGCTCCCGGCAGTTTTTTTGCCGTGAGAGAAGGCCGAGACCGGGCGCGGGCGGTGGGAGGCCCCGCTACGCGGCACCCGGAGCTCCACGGATGCAGGGAGCACGTGCGATGAGGGCGTCAGACAGATTCAAACTCCAGCGATGCGCCTGGCATAGCCATGAAAGCTGAGGGCAGCTTCAAGGCGTTTGTCACTTTCATAGATGTCGTGATTGCATGACAACAGCAAGTGCTGATATTCTGCGTCTTTTCGGTCGCCTCGTTCGTGGAGTCGTCGAGTGGCAGTCTGGGTCTCATGTAACGACGCGCCGTGAGATGGAATCTGGTCCTGTCTGATGTAACCATGTCGAATCAATGGTTCTCATATCTTCCCCTACGGTCTTGAATGCCTTGCAGTCTTGAATACGGTTGGTGTTCGGTATACAAGAGTGGAAGCCTGCAATCACAGTTTCGGTTTTTTGTGGAAGAGTTGCTGTAAGCCCAGTCGACATTGTCGTTTCCGAGGCCTTCCTGTTGCCCCCGGAGTTGATGACTTACCCCGCTAGTGCCGGCCTCAGTGCAGCGCTGGCCGAGCTTCACCGACGGGCATACGAAGACCAACGTTTCAACGTCACCAATCAAACTTAATCAATCCGAATTGCTAGAACAGAAGGAGGCCCCCCCAAGACAAACGATCACAACACTGTGCATCGCGACCCCCAATGACGACGGCGACGAGGACGTCGACAACGAATAACGGCAGTAGATAATGCTAGCATGCAGGGAGAAGCCAGACTAGCACCGGAGACACCGTGGGTCGTCGAGTGACCTCTCCGACACTAGCAGCGATTCATGAATCCCAGGGTGAAGGCTTGCAAGCATGAGGGTGACGAAGAATGGCAGACGACGTGCACCACAACTAAGATGATGAGGACGACCAGGATGACGAGGACCAAGTCGGCCAGAGGAAGATGGCCACGACGTTCATCCAACTCTCATCTTCATTTGCCTGATCCTTATCGTCCTTATCATCCTCGTCATCCCCGTCCTTCTTATCCTTCCTTGGCCCTATGTTGTCAGGATCTTCGTCGTCATGATCATTCCGCTCGTCATCGCTGTATTGGTCAATTGTTTGTCTTAGATTTGGTCATTCCTCTCGTTTCGTCATCAACATGCATATCATGGTAACGGCCGTCATAGTCGACCGGTAGTTATGCAGTGCTTGGGAAAAGACCGCCAATTTCAAAGTTGTAGCGGAGCTGGTGCCCCTCGGTGGGACCAGCCGAGCGGGTTCGCTATCATCATCACCATCATGATCATGATCACCATCACCATCACCGTCGCCGTCACCATCACCATCACCATCATCACCGTGGTCTTCGTGGTCGTCGTCAGCGCAAACTTTCGCAGCCACATTGCCAGATGGGGGCCCAAACCCGAAGATTTCAGACGTAGCAGTGCGCAGCGTGCACAACTCCGACAGTAGCGGTGCAGAGCTGGAGTTTTGAATCCTAGAAAGGTGCCGAGCTTGTGGTGGCCGTGGCACAGGAGATTGGCTGTTGAAAGCTGTTACACGTCGCTGACACGACACACGGCTTGCCAGGATGGCTTGAACAGGCGGGCGAGCGATTTCCTGGCGACCTGCGCCTCGCTTCGCCGCTATTCAGGTGGCTCAACAACATCTCCACGCAGGTGAGCCACGAAGGTCGCAGGGTGCCCCAGCACCAGAGCCAGAGACAGAAACGCGGCCGGACCTTTGCTTTTGAGGTGAGCATCAGATGGGGTGGCCGCAGCACATACCCGGGGACCTCCCGAGCTGCTCAGATTCAGAGTGTCAGTCTATGCCAAGCCCTGCTCTCCGCAGTCTGCTGAGGCCTGCGGAACTTCAGGCCTTCCTGGTCAGACCTCGCAGGACAGCTGCAGCTGTTGGGATCTCGGCAGCCCGGGCGGCTAGAGCTGACACGAGGAGAGCGACAAACGAAGCGCGAGCTTCCCCTGATGAGTGAAGAGACCTCCGGAATCCTCAGAGGAGTAGGTGGCGAGATTTCTGGCAAAGAGAATGTCAATCTGAACCTGCCAGAGACTTCCAAAATCTAGAACGGCTGCTCAAATGCTGCAGCTGTGACGAGTTTCTGCGCCTTGGGAGTGCCTGTCCCATTAGAGGACCCTCGTGGCCAATTGGGACCTCCGGCAATGTTTCCAAGGCGTCCGTTTAGCGGCGTAGAGGCCGAGCCCAGGCTCGAGGGGAACGTCACAGCGACCCTGGCGGGACTGTGTCACGAGCTCTTGGGTACTTGGCGACTATACTACAGCCGTGCGTGCCTCAAAAAGGCGCGCTTTTGCAGCTTTTAAGTCCTTGCAGTTGTGAGCCCTCGGCCGAGCTTTTGTTGGAAGCTCAGCTCTGGCCTCGCGCTGCTGAGGCCTCTGCGGCATTGGAGTCCTCTTCGTGATGCTCGGCGTCTTTCTGCTCTTTGATCGTACCCTGTTGGCGCTAGGGTGCGCTTTGCCTGGCTTCCGGGACGCTGAGTAATCTCATCTTTCTTTTTGCCTGCTGGAGTCTGTTCTCTCCCTCCTCCTATCTCTAAGACACAAGGGTTCCCTCGGGCCGGCTCTTGATTTTCCATGCCAGGAATGTCGCCTTTCTGGTTGGTCTTGCCCTTCTCCTGGGCCCCACGAAGGCGAGAGTTTTTCGCGCAGCGCCAGACCAAGTGCCGCCCCCTGTCGCCTCTGTCACAGGCTTTCAAGTTCTTTTTCCGGAAAGAGAAGTGGAAGGGCACGACTGGGTCGCAGACTTGTTTCAGACCGAAGCTCGAGACTCGCCTAAGACTCAACAGACTCCTTAGCTTTTCTGCGCTCGAAGATACTTCGTGGGAATCGCCATCATCGTTGTGGGCTGGCCTTTTGTCGGCTTCATTACAGAAATGTCTGCTTCTGAGTGTGCTATCCAGGCTTGCGCTGGAATTACCAACGATCGCATCGCAATACCCGGGGCATCTGCTCCCGAGGTATGGCATATGGAAGCTTTTCGCGGCCTTCCTGCCCAATGTCCTGGCTTCACTCAAGATGACAGTGCCAGGAAGAAAGCACGGTCTGCATAGAGTCTCCATGTTTTCCACAGCCGCCTGCTCTTTCAGGAGCGGCCACGGTCCTCAATATGTGGCCGCTGTCTTCACTGTGCAAGCCTGGCCCTGAGATGTCAGCTACTGCTGGTGGATTGGCAGCGGGCATATCCCATGCCTTTCTGCATCGTGCCAGTTTGATCTACGATCAACGCCGACTGCCGGTGTGAGGGCAGGTGGCTCGAGTGATTTTTTTGCAGCGCCGGCGTCGGCCGGAGTCGGGGCGCATGCAGTGCGCTGCTAGCACAAACGCCTGCGCGGGCTCGTAGACTTTCTCACAGAGTGGGTTTTGGGCTACACAGTTCTGCTTTCACGCGGCTGCAAAGATGCAGCCGTTCAGCAAGGCGACAGGTCTTGGCTGCCTCTCACCGAGTCACCGAACTCTGAGACTCAGATGCTGCAGGTGTACTAGCAACTCGTCTATTCTCATGCAATCAGAACCAGAAGCACTCGGGCGGATGAGGCACAGACATCTGTCCGAGCGTCAGGAGAGACCTCTTGAAACATCTTGAAACTCTACAGCGAAAAAATTGCGAGTGGAGGCCGAATCGTTGGGCAGGTTGCGCGTTTGGGCACACATTGACATGCTGGAGCGGACGGGTTCGTGCTTGAATGTGCTCAAGGGGCACGAATCAAGCAACAGTCCTTTTCAAAGAGTCCCTTGACCGCTTGTATGCTAATGGGCCGGTTGGGCCAGGGGGCCACAGGAGCAACTCAGAACTCAGCAAGCTCAAAACTTCTACGTGCTGTCCAGAAGTGCTCCTTGCACTTGACCTTTGCTCGTGCGCCTCGAAGATGGGGCGGAAAACGAAAGGCGGCAAGGATGGAGAAGATGGTGACGATGGCAATGCGATGCAGGACATTCGCAGCACGCCGCTCGCCTGAGAATGCCATGTCCAAGGTAGCACTGGCGCACTGGCCCCGGCTCTTTAGCTTCTGAGCTGAGGTTTCAAAGGCTCCAGGCAATGATGGCCATGACCAACCCCACGATGCCTCTTGGGGCAAGTGGTGCTCTGAGTAGTCAGAACTCATCTGCTCCGCCTCTTGGAACTTCTTAGGTTCGGGACAGCAAGCAAGCCGCCTCTGAATCCGATGAACATGGCCATGATGGGTGGAGACTCAGCCTGCCATCATGAGATCACCTTAAGGCGAGTGGATGCATCTTTGTTTGCGCCTCGCGTGTCGTTTTCCAAGGAAGCCCAATGATGGCGCAGATGGCGATGCAGGCTTCGGCAACAAGTCTTGCAGGAGTTCCATATCTGCAACGTGTCGTCTCGTTTTAAAGTACAGGTGCCGACGACGACGGTTGAGGTGACGAAACGACAACGACGACGACAGCGGCTGCCAACTAGGCTTATCAACTCCTTGCTGGGCAGTGGCAGCTTCAAGGCTCCATAACTGTGACAGCGGCTGAAGTTGCAGAGGCCCATCCCCAAAACTGCGACAGTAGCTGATGAACTCAACAGGGAAAAAGCCGTTAAACCGAAGGTGGCAGGACAGTACGAAAAAGCCGAGCCGTAGGCACCGTGCAAAGCGCGAGAAAATGCATGTGCTGCCTAGAAGGTTGTCACAGCCGCAAGGAACTAAAGCCTGAGGCCGAACGTCCCTGAAGATGTAACGCCAAAAGAGATCCTTGTCGCGTTCTCACAACCATGGCGTAGCAATCCGCCATCATGCTCTAGACTTTTCGACAGTCAGCCCAGCGCATTTGCAACGTGGTTGTGGGCAGACAGGTTAAGGATGATCGATGACGGGCGATGGGATTTGGTGTTCATTCACTTCCTATCGTCTCAGGCGAGGCGAGGGTAGCAAGTGAGCTGTGATGACGATGATGATTGTCATGGCAATTATTCGGAGGATGAGGATGGGGATGAAGAAGATGAGGTTGGGTTCAAGTGCTAAGATGAGGAGAATGATGAGCATGATAAGGCGAAGCTGCTTGAGGACTGGCGCCGTCCGAAAAGCTTGTGGGGCATTGTCTAAGTTGTCCTCCCCAGTTTTCCATCGTGTTGCTGGAAGATGTTGGAAGACACTGCCAGGCGCAGGCCAACGGCCCCAAGGCGGCGTCCGCTGCTGTGGCACCAGACGGTGCAGCCCTCGGCATTGCGTGGAAGGAGGGAAGCATGTATGGGAGCAGAAGACAAAACGGCAATGGTCGCAGGAATCAGGAGTTCAAATGGCAAGTGTGACCTTATCATCATGCTTTGCCAAGGCCAAAATGCAGATGCTGCTTGCACGCCTGTTCATGAATTTCTGTATTCTCTGTAGTCTGCGCTGAAGAACGGGCGCTCAGTGCAGCTGATACGACTATGGTCAGCATATGCTGATATTGATACTCGTTTACTCGTCATGACCCGATGAGAGTAAGATTATGATCAGATGGCAAGATCATCAGATACCAAGATGACCTATGATAACCATGCCAAATGAGCACGGTGTCCTTTCAGAAACTAGAAGGAAAAGAAGGAAGCCTGAGTCGATCTCGGGCCCTCTGCGAGCTAAGGTGCTACGGAGGCCAAGAAGCTGGAGATCAAGCCGGGATTGAAGCCCGGCGACTGGACGTGCCCTCGATGTGGGGCAAACGTCTACGCGTCCAGGCAGGATTGTCGGAAAGTAGACCGCCGAAGAAGTGTTTTGGCACTGCTTTCGTCATCCCCATGGTTGCAGGTTCCATTGCTGGAGATGTGGGTTTTCCAAGCGAGGGGAGGCGGAACAAGAGTACATCTCCGAGCATGGCAGGATCCACCCAGACATCCAAGAGCTGTGTGATGCATTCTACGTTGAGACGCGGCACATCGAGAAGTTGAATGAGCTCATGAAGGATCGCCCTGACACGTGGGATGAAGATTTACGAAAGCTTCGAGAAGTGATGGAGAAGGCACGGTCGCCATGCGGAATGCTAGTGACGAAAATGAAAGAGATAGAAGACGGGACGTTTGTGGCAGTGAATCGCGACAAGAGAATGAAACACCTCGTTGATAAGTTCAAACTGGACAAGATAGCTGAGACTAGCATTTCAGACATCCTTGCGCGATGTTCCGAAGAGAAAAAAGGCGAGTATTACTACGACCTGGAGCGGCATTTCGAGTGTTCAGGGAAACCATCAGCCACTGCCATGATGATCATGAAGAAGATGGCAAATGGAGAGCCTCTTGGCCCACCAGGCAAACCTGGTAAGGGCAGCTACCTGGAAAGATTGCAGAATGAGGGCAATCAGCGTGGTGGTGGCAAAGGAGGGGAAGACGATAAAGACCGAGGCCGCGACCGCTCGAGAGATCGCGGCTACGGCGATCGCCGTGACCGCCGCGACGGACGCGATGGTCGCCAAGAGCGTGGTGAGCGGGATCTGCGAGACGGCCGCGAGGGTCGCCCTGGCAGAGAGGACCGACGGGACGACCGACGGGACGATCGAAGGGACGATCGAAGGGACGATCGAAGGGATGATCGAAGGGACGACCGAAGGGACGACCGAAGGGACGACCGCCGGGATGATCGCCGGGAGGACCGTCGGGAGGACCGGGACCGTCGTGGAGAGGAGCGACGTGTTGAGGAGCGGCGACGAGACAGCCGCGAGCGATCGGACCGAAGAGAGCGCAAGGGAGCTGGACGGGGAAAGGGAGCAGATGATGAGCGCGGCCCTGCTTCCCGTGATTTGAAGCCCTTTGTTCCCCAGCCGAAGGGTTTCCTGGCGCACAGAGCGAGACAAATGTTGTCGGTTCCGCACGAAATGTGTCTTGTTGGTTGTAGTCCTTGTAGTCCGTGAATCTAAGGAATGGAAGCACCAGAAAGGGGCGAAGGCTGCCCGGAGGCGGTTGGACTCCATGGGAAGGCCGCTGCCGAAGCCCTCCAATCCGGGGCCGAGCGTGTGCGCCGCGAGCTGCAGGCCGGGAAGTCTCCTCCCTCTCAGGGCTCCCATGGCTCTCTGCCGCTCCCCTGCCCAAGCCGAGGCCAACCTCCAAGCCATGATCAGGAAGGCCATCGCCGAGGGCCGACCTATGGAGGAGTGGACAGCATGAGCAAGTCCTCTCATGCCCCTCCGGTTTCACCCGATCCCAAAGACTCAACAATTTGTTTGCAAAGGAGCGTCTTCTGTCCTGTCCTAACCTGCTTCCATGACATGGGCCAGTGTTTGCTCGAGACGTCCCGGCTTGGTGGCAGTGGCTCCGAAAGAAAGCCATGTTGCAGCCCAGCCACGCCCAGCCACGCAGACACACCCCAGCCCCACCAGGATCCAGCAAGCTACCGGCTAGCCGCCCAGGGCGTAGGCTTCTTCCCTGAGCATCGCATGGCCATCTTTCCCTGATCAAATGCGCCTGGCGAGGGCGGGAGCCCCAGCACGTTGAGAGAGGGCGAAGTCCTCCTTTCTGCATCACGAGGCGCAGCAGAGAGGTGTCGGGAAGCTCTTGGCTGGGATTCCCCGGCTGACCTACCATGCGTTGGAAGCTCGGGTGCAACGTCCGGGCTTCTCGCTGTCCAAGACTGCCCCTTAGGAGCGCCTTCGCCATTTCGCGGAGTGCTTCAACGAGCCCTCCGAGTGCCAGCGCCTCGAGCACCTCGAACACCTACATTAGTCGGAGTCCCGGACTGTACACTCCGCGAATTTTGCACTTTCTTTAAAGCGCCGCTCAGCGCTGTATCATCCCGGCGTCCTCTTTGTCTGAGATCTGGGAAAGTTCGAGACGCTGGGCGCAGACGCTGGCCGAGCGGCCACGGGCCTGGCCTACCTGGAGGAGGGGTTTAAAGGGAGAAAGGGAGGGAGAGGAGGGAGAGGGAGACCAAGGGGGCGGAGTCTGTGGTGGATGTCTTGCGCGTCTTTCTATAGGAGACGTTGCGTGTTCAAGAGGCCGAGTACGCGGCCGAGGATCCGACCCGGATGATCAGAGTCTTGTTGCGCTTGTAGCATGCTGTGCGAACAAGGAGGAGGAGCTGCGAAAGACCACGAAGGCCATGCCCCTGGCCATGAGCCTTCACGAGGCCGAGCTCGCTGTCATTCGGCTCTCCGTGCAAGTGGTCCAGGGCTCCGCAGCGGCTCGACAAAAAACGTTTTTGGTAGGTCGGCAGGCAGCATCACCAGCTCGGCGACCCCGCACAGGCGGTCCGTTCTTCGTGATCAGAGTCCTCTAGAGCCGTGTCGTGCCAGGCGATCCTGTTCTACGAGCGTGCGAAAGGCCTAGTGGAGGCATCGATCAGAATAGTGTGATAGAAGTGGAAATCGAAGCCTGGCCGTTGAGACAGGATGCGATCAGTGTTCGCATGGGCTCGTCGAGCTCTGGGAAGCGCACAAAGGCATCGTGAATCGCTCAGCCCAGTCCATGTCTCGGCCGATTCTGCTCCGTTCTCGAGGCGCTGACCTATGCTCTCTTCACAAAGTCAGAGGCGCCCCCTGCACATGGCGTGGTGCGAGAGCTTCCAATTTGTGTGCCCAGAGGTTTGCAGCAGCCTTGGTGCGGCCTACCATGACGCAGGGCCGAGGGCTTAGGAGTGCTTTGGACCCTGCAAGGGGCTCAGGCTCAGAGATGTGTTTCCTGCGCCTCGCAGGCAGGCCGGGGAGGCGCTCCAAGAGCACCAGCAGGCGCCCTCGTCGCGTCGTGTTGCCGTCCTCCGCCTTTTTCGTTTGGGCTTGTGAGGCCCTGGAGCTCCGGAAGGCGCTCCGACTCGGAATCGCCTCTAGAGTCGCCCGACGACTTATGCGCGCATTTCATGGAGGAGATCGTGGGGAAGGAGCATCCTGGCGTGGCAGAATGCCAGAGCCTCACTGGCTCTATGGTGTCCCGCGGCAACTCCTCGCCAGAAGGTGTGAACAACTTGGGCAACATCTACTTCGCTCGAGGCTCCTACCAAAAAGCGGCCGAGCATTTCGAGCAGGCCTCTGCGCAGCACGTGCTTCGTGGCTCTCAAAGCCTTCGCCTGTTCGAAGGCTCTGGCCATCCTAGCCGCCTCCTGTCCTGACACACCCTTTGCCTTGAGCTGAGTCTGTGACATCTTTTGGAGTCTACTCCCGCGGAGTGAGGTGGCCCTGACCCTCTACAACCTGGGCCTCTGCCGGGCTCACCTGGGACAGCCGCAGCCTGCCGTCCGGGGCCTGGCCCGCCCCCTCAACAAAATCCCTTGGAAAGCGCGTGGCCTTTTTTTTTTGGGGAAGGAGGCGGCCCTGAAGCGCGCCCTGCGCCTCGCGGAGCGGCTCCTCGGCTCCGAGCACCGGCAGGCGATGCGGCAGTCGGAGCGGAGCGGAGAGGGCCACGGACACGGCCCAAAAAAGCCCCGCAGAGCCGAAGAGGTGGAGATGATCCGCCAGACGCTGGAGAAAGGCCACATGGCATGAACACCAAAGCTTTAAAAGCTGAGTCTTGAAGTGTCGGCAGGTCCAGTGACGAAGTGCAAGGCTGCCGAGAATGGACTCACTAGAGCCCTTGCACGTGCCATACCTCGGTTGCTACCAAACGCTACCAAAAGGATGTTGCCTTTGCTTCGCTTGCATTGCTGAGCAGAAGTGGCGGAGATCTGAAAGCCTAGGCGTCTGCAGCACGGCATTAATGGCTCAATCTGAAGATAAAGAATCTTTTGAGGTCTTTTGTGAGCGATGGACGCGACGGTGATCACACCGCGATATGACTTGGATCTTGCAGGGCTCTGGAAGCTGGTCTTGGTCTACGTGACGATCTGCGCAATTGCGCAGGTGGTGGCACTCCCCGTGTCATGGATGCTGTTCCCAAGGGTGCGGGATCCGAAGCAAGTCCGTGGCGAACCGGGGGGTGACCTCTGGGCTGCAGATGCGATTTGCTTGCTCCTCTTCAGCATCGCGCTGCCGCTCAGCCACAAAGTGAGCTAAGTGGGGAAGAAGCGGATTTATAATGAGGGACCCCGAAGTTCTCTGATTCTGGCTTTGGAGCAGGGATGTTTCGTTGCTGTTTCGCCAAGGCTCCCAAGTGCTCTTGGATCCATTCATCTCCTGTCGCAGAGCGTGGATGCACGCTGGAACGGCAGTTGCGTTTCGTCCATCCATGGCTGTGTTTTGCTTTGCACCCGGCTGTTGGTTCACATCCCGTTCCTGTTTTGGAAGGGCATGAATGCAACTCGCAAGCGCATCCTTGTGCATCATGTCATGGTTATCCTGGTCTACGGAACAGGACTGGTAAAAGGCAGTATGCACTTCTGGGGTGCCATCGCAGGACTTTGCGAGTCTTCGAACATCTTCTTAGCAAATGTGGAGCTTGTGAAGTGTTGCTCAGATGTGCAGCGGCTGAAGCAGAGCTTCCTCTACAAATTGAACTCCGCATTCCTCACCTTGGCATACATCTGTTGTCGACTGGTGCTCTTCCCGGCAGTGCTTGCGGCATTGCTCACGGATGCATATACCCACCCCGAGCTCACGGTGCGGGGCAGTGTGATTGAATGGGTCTTGATGCCGATGGCCATCTGCTGCGTCTGGGGCATGTCAGCCTTCGAGTTCCGGAACATTTTCGAAGGAATGTCAAAGGCCGGAAGGGGGGGGGCCAAAACGAATCCCCGAATCCCATGTCAGACTCTTCCTTGACATGTCCTTCCGTTGTGGTGTCGGGAGGCAATGGACTTGAAGGTGAAGAGTGCCTCCAGCTTGCTGCAGCTAGAGATTTGGTTGGCAGTGTTGGGCTTGCTAGTCGGCCATTGCCTCTTCTGACGGCAGGTCGAAACTTCATGTCAGTGATTCCCGTGAGCTGTGGTACCTCGAAGAAGGTATGCAGGCTGCCCCCCCACTTTGAGGCTTGGGCCGAGTGAAGGACGTAGTGTCCAAATCTGCGCTGCTTGTCTCCTCGCGCGGGCAGGTGTAGCCGCGTAGCCCCAATATGAAACGTTCAAGGAACAATGTCGGTGGGTCTTTTTGTCATAGATGTCTCAGCCGACGAGCAGCTCCTACCCGCTTGTGAAATTTTATCTCGCAACCTTCGTTTTGGCACGTGAACTCGTCGTTTCCTAATTCAGTTTCACCACCAGAGTTGGTATGTGGAGGGCACACCGTCGGAACCGGTGAAGTTGACAGGCTTCTTCTTACCGCTGATAGATCCATCACATGTGGAGTGCAGTGTTGTCAGCTTCAGCGTTCTGCAGCCCATCAGGGCATGCTCTCTACTCCACAACATCGAAAAGCTGGTGAGCACATTGTGAGCTTAAAGTCATGCAAAACGAGGGGGCCAGGGCAGACCGCGTTTTTTTCTGCTGTGCCTGCAAGGGTCACATGTTCTCACATGTCTTCGCGTCGTTTTCCTTGTTCTGCAGCCATTTGAGTTTATAGCTTCGCACACATCCCAACACAGAGCTGAGTACACGAGGCGATGTCCGGACCAGGCAGCGTCTTGCATCAACCCAACTAACCCAACGTGACCCTGGCAAGGCTCTCAGTACGTTCTGTCGTGTGACGGTAGTGATGCATGATGGGAAGGATGGGAACGGCAAGGCATCTGCACCAGAAAGGCTCCACCGTGGCCGGAACTTCGGAGCCCCGGTACTATGGCTTCTGGGGCTCATACCACTGCTTGCGAGGATGCTGCATGCAAAGGTGAACCCAGCCCGAAGCTTCCAGTGCTGCTACTGTGCCTTCATTGCGGTAAGTCTCTGTTGGAACCACTTCGAGGGGCACCGGAGCTTCTACCGCTGGTTTTCCTCTTCCAAGATTGAGCCCAGCCAAAAAAGGGGTTTGGGACATGCGGGGGAGCGGATCTATGGCCTGCTGCCGGCCCCCTGGTTGAGCCCCCTGCAGCACGACGCCGCGTGCGCGGCCTTGTGCTTTAGTCTCTTGGGCTCCTGCTTCTGTTGGGCTCCAAGGCTTTGCCTTGGAGTGGCCTTCCTGGCCTGGTTTTTTTACTACTCGCAGATCTTCTGTGCAACCAAAGCCGGTGGTCATGGGAGTACCTTGATCCCAGGCACCCTGCTGATGATGGCTTTGTCACCAGCGATCGAGGATACCTACACGTGGAAGGATTCAGTGGAGGACTGGTGGGCTTTGGACTTCATCAAGCTGCAAGTGGCGGCGACCTACTGCGGCTCGGGCCTCTGCAAAATTGCAGGCTCCCTCTACTTCCGACAGTTCTGGGGGAATGGCACAACGCTGCAGGCCTACACCTTTGATGCCATGTGGTCAAGACCTGGTGGAGAATTCACCTGGCAACTCCAGGCCATAGCTGTCCAGTGCCCTCGGGCTCTGGCCACGCAGTTGCAGAAGACAGCTCCGGAAGCGCAAGCTTTTCTGAGGAATCAGAACCCAAGGGGAGACCCTAAACGGCCCTAAACCCTAAACTCTGAATCCCAAACCCAAAACCGGAGGAAGGTTTGTCTTCTCTTCCGAGGTCCTGGCTGCGACTCTCTCGCTGCTCTTCGAAGTCTGCTTTCCGCTGGCTCTGAAGTCACAGGAGCTTGGTGCCGCTTTTGCCTGTGCCGCACTCGCCTTTCATACAGGCTCCCCAGGGCCCAGGGTCGGGTCAGAAGATCAGGGTCGTATCACACTTTTCGGTGTGTACAGCGGTGTATATATTTGTGTTTTGTTTGGAGATGACGTATCTGCCCTTGTTGTCTCTGCCCAGCGAGGCGTCTACTTTCTCCAGGGCTTCGACTTCCTGTCTCAGTGGTGTCCGGTCATCCTGCTCTTTGCCTTGCCAGGGGCCTCCTGGCAAATGACCTGGGCGTCTCTGCAGGAAGGGGCCGCAAGCCTCGGCCTGGACTTGGGCCTCAGCCTCGCTTTCCTGCCACCTGGCAGCACCGTCTCTATTTCTGTGTCTCTCTCCGTTTCTTTCTTTTTCCGAAAGCCTTGCAACAGGCTTTTCTTGTGGAGGCGGTTTCCGCAAGATAAGATAGATTGATGGTTGATGGATGGCATGATATGAGGTTTTTTTTGAGGTCTTCAAAGTCGTGTGATCTGTTCAATCATGGGGCAGGGCTGGCAGGAGTCGCCGCGCCTCCCAACGTGGTGCTGCACGCTTGGTGCCGCGACGATTCGTGAGAACAGTCTCGGAGCGGGTTCGGATCTGGGTTCTTCCGGTGAAGAGAGCGACGAGGTGTTGGTCGAGGTCGAAGAGTCGTCGAAGGGGCACTTCAGTTCAGGTCACACCCCCGAAGTCACTGCGCCAAGCGCCCAAGAGTAGGTCCAATATGTGCAATCGTCAAGAAAGAAGATCGCAACTAGGCCCGACACCCGGACACAACAACCACACCCGAGGAGGCAGTTCCAAAGCCAGGCGCTTCAGCCAAAAAACAACCACCAGAGCCACCCAACCATCACTACGAGATATGTCCCAATGTTCGGCTAAGACTGAGAGCTTGCTGAAGTTGCTTTGGACCAGACCTAGCCTAGCCTTTCGTTGCGCAGCGCAGACTAAGAACTCACAAGCGGATGAGTTGCTGTCTTTGCGACCAGGAGGTTGCGGAGGGGTCGTCGAAAGCGAGCCGGGATGTCTGCGTGGTGCCAGGTCGACTTCTGGCCTATGGTTGCAGATTAAGGGGTCGAAATGCCATCCGAACGCACGAGGTGATCGCCGAAGGCACTTTTGTCGAGGCCCTTCCTTTGCAGGAGGCATTGTCGAAAGTTGGTGGTCTCACGGTGCTGTCGGCTGTTCAGGAGGCACTCATGAAGGTGATGGAGGCAGGATGCTCAAGGAGAATGGTGAGGATTTTAGGATGCACAAATGGTCAATCGCTTCAATTTCAGTTTTTGTGAACAGCATAAGAACGTTCAGATCCACCAACACCAAGGAGCAACTAGCACATCTTGGTGAAGGCACGCTTCAAAACCTGGTCGTGCCTCTTACAGGCATTTTTTTTGCTGAAAGGGTCGCAAAAGTGGGAGCTGGAGAGGCCCATCTGAGCGAAAGCATTGTGGTCATGTCTATGAATCCGCCAGCACATGGGGGAAGCATGTCGGGCACTGTCTTCAGTGCCGCCAATACTTGGCGTGGCTTGTGGAAAGGTCTATAGGAGACGTTTACAGGAAGGTTCGCAGAACATCTTATGGGAGGGTTTATTGGAGTGTTTGTAGAAGGCTTTATGCAGGTTGATAGATTACACAGCAAAAGGATGAATGGATGGATGGATGCATGATCCATGGATGCATGGATGCATGGATGCACGGATACACGGATGCACGGAGGCAGCAGATGGATGGATGGATGGATGCATGCATGGAGGTGCTCACTATGTCGCTGTTCCAAATATGTTCGGGGACATTCGTTCTCTAGTTGACAGTGCTTTTGATTCCTCTTTCTCCCTCCGGCTCCCTCTCCTCTCTCAACAGAAGCTCTTTGAGGTACACGGCTTGCAGCATGTTCGTGTCCCTGACCATGGTGGACGTCTGGTATGGGGAAGTGCCGCCGTGGTCATGTTGTCCCATGTTCCTGATACCTCGGAATGTTTTTGCTCCGAAGATGCCCCGCTGGTGGTCCATGACCGGCGTCCCCGAGCAAAGGGAGGCTGGTTTCATGGACCCTTTAATCTACTCTCCTGCCAACGCGAAGCACTACCTTCCCGAAGAGGACCTCCCCAAGTTCCCCTACAAGATCCTGCAGTTTGGCTACTTATCCCAGGTGCCCAAGGAGCTACAAAAGTTTGTGCGGCCAGAATGCCTGCAGCACGAGGGCCCCATGCTGCTCTTCGCCAATTTCCCCGTCCCCAAGGAGCTCAAAGACGCTCTGGAGAAAATGGTCCATCTGAGCCTCCGAAGTTCCCCCAAGGATGCCTGGGACTCGAAGAAGCTCCGGGAGATGGTGGACTTGCAACGGCTCTGCCGGCTCCATTTCGAGCGGGCAGAGCACCGCCTTTCGAAGAAGACCGACTGACGGAGCCTCCGTCCCTCTGCCAAAAGAACAAGTGCAAAGCCTCAGCTTCCCCGTGCGGGTTGTGCCTATTATTAGTCTGGGACAAAGAGCTGCTTGTGGTTGTCGCCGAGAGAGGAGTACCTGCGGTCTCGAAGCTGAAGGGCTCTGTACTTCCGCGTTACATTTATTGTTTCATCGTTGCTGTTGGTCAGACATTGCTCCCGACGTGTGTGGAGACTGTTGTTTGTCCACACATTGCCAAGTTCAAACTTAGCAGGTAGCAATCGCAGTTGAATTGACAATGAGGTGTACTACAAGGTGTACACACTGATCAGGTGAATCGGGAAATGCAAACGGCACATGTTCTTGACTGTTCTGAACTTGTTGCATTTCATGTCGTCAGATCATCCTACCATGGAGTACATGCCTCAGAATCGGTTTCATGTCACTCTTCCGAGTGGTAGTATTGCAATTCTCTCGACACTTCCAATGCCTGTTTGTGCAGTCGGGCTTTGTTCTTGGGCTTCTCTAAGCTGCAGATAAAGAGGTAAACATATAAGGGGCCGCAGAGGAAGGAAGGGCTGAATGAGTGAACGCCATGGCTATGGATAAGAGGCTGTTCGTCGGGCTCGATGCCGGCACTTTCCAACCCAAGGCGCCACCCTGTGACCCGGGGCAGTTGCTATGGGGAGGAAAAGCTTCCAAGAAGCCCCGGAGTCCCACGATGCTGCGATGATCTGCGATGGAGGGATGAAGGTCAGGAATCCTTTCAATTTGTCCAGACTGAACTTAGCTGATTTCTGGAGCGCGAGGCGCGCTTGCTCGCACAAGGGGGCCTCTCCGTATGAGAGTGCCGTCTCCGCACGGTAGTTGCTTGTGGCTGCGAACCACAGACTTTCGCGTCATGCAGCTTGTCTGTCAGTGTCCATGTCATGCCACATGCATGCATACCCCCTGATCTCCTTGGAAACAGGCTGCAGGGACGTGCCAAAATGCAGATTGCACTTTCCCACGTCCCCCCACCCTCAAAGCATGGGGGGAGGGATTGAAAGTGAAACTCCAACTCCAGTGACAGCGCGCCGGGCCTTTTGCAGGCCTCGGCGCTGTCGGAGCTGCGCTTCGCGAAGGAGGGCTTGGACTTCCGCCGCCGGGACCTCGAGGAGGCCCGGAAGCGGCTGCGCGCCACCCAGCGGCGCCTCGCCGCGGCCTGCGAGGCCGCGAGGCAGAGGCTCCACATCGCTCTCGTTCTTTCTTCGGGAAGCCAGGCCTTTCGGGCCGAGCGTGCTGGGCTTCAGGCAGAGCTCCGGGCCCTCGGTCGGGGCCCCCTGCGGCAAACGCAGCAGTGTCTTCGCGAATCGCCGAATCTCAGAGGCCAAAGCGGAGAGCAGCTGGGTCAAAGCTTGGCTTCTCAACAGGCAGACCTTCATCGTTGGTGCGATTCTGCGCTGCTGTGTTTGTGACTGCGAGGTGCTGCTGCAGCAGCAGGCCAGCGTTCGAGAGCGAAAGATGAGCCTGCTGCTGCTGCTGCTGCTGCTAGCCGCTAGCCGACCGGAGGCTGAGTCGTTGGACCACGAGCGGCTGACTGCAAGGGCCTTCGAAACATCCTGAGAGACTCAGAGTGGCATCGCTTGGGGAACAGCTGAGGTCGACGTCCTGAAGGATGAGGTGCGGCGGATGCGGGAGGAACAGCAGAAGTCGCCAGATGCTTAGAAGAGCCCTCGGTACTCAGTCACATCAGGCCTCATACGCTGCACCAAGGACAGTTCGGGAGGGGCCTCCGGACGCTCGCCCGGTGAGAGCCGCCGAGAGCTTCTGACAGGTTCCCGAGGGGCCCGGTTTTCGAGAGCACAGAGAGACAAAAGGGCGTGAGGCTGTGAGCCAGCCGTGCTCTGCGGCTCCAAGATCCCCGTAGTGCTGCGAGCCACGCTTTGGCATTCCCTCCCCCAAAGAAGGGGCGGTGACTGTTCGAGCAGGAAAAGAGCCTGTGCCAGAGTGCAGGTAGGGGTCTTGTCATCCGCTTTTGGTCTTGTCTGTGCTGTCGAGCCGACTCGGATCGGAGACGTGCTGCCCGAGCTCCGAGATGCCCAAGAAGCTCG
>CAJNJA010087341.1:0-20201 GCA_905231915.1 Symbiodinium necroappetens
CTCGCTCCCTCCCTCCCTCGCTCCCTCCCTCTCCCTCCCTCTTTGATTAGGATCAGGCATCAGCATGACTTGGGAGTGTTGTCGGGTCATTAGACTGATATTGAGCCAGCTCGACGACCTGTTGCTGTTGCGTAGGACAACGCTTCGTTGATACTTTGACCAGGCAGGCGATGCCGCAGAGCAATGCATGTTGCTCGCGGCCTAGCATGGCTGCCAAGCTCCCCTGCAACTTCGTTTCGCAGTTTTGTGAGTCGTGCACACATACGACCAGGCAGCACCATATTCCAAATGAGTTCCTGTGTGGTCATCCAGCTTGCAACCGAAAGTTATGAGGCCTTCAAACCCTTTCGCCGCAGCTGGCGGCTTCCCAACCGGTGCCTCACCGACTTGCAGCCCTTTTGCGGACTCAGCTTCGGGGGTCTCAATAGCTTGGAATTGCAGTGCCACCTCTGGGACTAGGACGAACAGTTTGCAGACATTTGCAGACTCATTAAACTGCCCTGAGCGAAATTGGGGGCTCCCCAGGTGCGGTCGCTGCCAATGCCGGTCTACCAGGCACTCCACCCTGGCCGACTTGCCGGCATATCGCCAACCTCACAGGCCTTCAGCCCAACCTCATCCTGACCCTGAAAGCGCTTAGTTGCAGTGAGAACAGCTTTGAGGCCAGGTGCGATGCACAGCAGACCCCCATACGTCCTGTCCGCAAAAATATGCCTGCGAGTGTCTAGAGTCTATTGTTTTGTTTGGGAGACTGCTTTCCTAGTCGGGTAGTGATTGCAGCCCTGCGCAGACGTTCCAGTCGGACGGCCGAGTTCGCGTGCCGGCACCTCCGTCGGCCCCCTGGAGCCTTCAGAACTTGGAGCCTGAGACCTCACCGCTTCTGCTTGTCCTCACATGCTCGCCAGCTTGTCCGTAGAACCGAAGCCAAAGTGCTTCTTGGAACTTTAGCTGCAGCCAAGCAAAGCTGGAACTCCGCGACGAACCAGCCCCAGCCCCGTATAACTCACTAAATTCCTGCACCAAAACGCGCATCGGGGCAGCCTTGGCGACCTAAAGCAACAATGGCCCTAGCGTTTGCTGCACCCCAAAGTGCCGCGGCAGTGCTGCCGCGCCGGGTGGCGCCAGGTCCCAAAGTTGCAGGTGTGGGCCCAAGAGTTTTTGCCACCTGGTGCTTTGGAAGCCGGTCCATCCGGTCTTGGCCTCCCTAGGCCAGGGCTCCTCGGCTTGCTCCTACACGGCGAGGGCTCGGGCAGCTCTGGCCTTGGCTGCGCTGCCCGCGCTGCCACGAGGACGTGCCCGGCGCTGCGTCCCAGAAGGCCGTGGCACAGCTATCCGGCACTTGTTTTTGTGCTTGATGTCGTATTGTTCCATTGAGGAGCACGACTCTTCCTTTGACACTCCTTAGCCTTAGCCACAACTTAGCGTGAAGTGAAGTGTACGTGTAGCAGTGTAGCACATGGAAGATCAAAGACTGGTGTAGCGCAACTCTTTGTTGGAGTCTTCCGGTGCCACCGGCTGGCGAGCGCAAGCCTAACGCAGAAGATCAGCAAAACAGCCGTTTAAACGACCCTGACAGCGGCAACAGTGCTTTCATCACGTTTCAGTGTTTACAGTTTTGTCCAGCTGCGTAGGCTTTCCGACTTTAGCCTCTTCGGAAGTCGGCACACAACCCTGGAACTGGTGGGGCGATTGCAGCGCCGAGGACAGCCATCAGTGTGCAAGCAGCAAAATCAAAATTCCAGCCGACAGAGACCTCGGTCGACTGTTTAGTTGCAGGAATGGCCGCAGCTTCTCGAGAAACTGATGGCAGAAGCCAGGGTCCTGCTGAAGGACCCATGGCCCATGTTGCTCAGAGTATCAGCGTACCAGTATAATGGCAAACTTCACGCGGCAAAATCAGATTTCCACGAGCTGACAGGACTTCTTCGGGCATGATGCTTTCCGACCACAGCAGGACAGGCTTGTTCGACGCATTGCGAGGCTCGTCAGCTTCTCTCCGTAAACTGAGTTGCTAGGAAGAGGCGCTGCGAGCGGCAATCAGCCAGAAGGCACACGCGTGTGCCAGCAGTGTGCTGCCAGTTCACTGTCGATTCATCCTAACGTTTCTTTCCGGCAACCTATGCAACCTCTTCCGTGCACACAGGACATTGAGCTCTACTGGCCAACGGCGGCTGGGAAGTCCTTGGTTTTTCAGCTTTTGGCGGTCCTAGCCTGGAGGAGGAGTGCTGGTTTGTTGAAACAGTGGCACGATGTCGCCCAGCACTTTCTTGTGGGGAAGTCTTTGCCTTTCCAACTTGGGCCAGCATGGTTCAGCCGCTCCCTCATGGCAAGCGTGGCGTTAGGCTTCTGCGGTTCTTGCTCGTGAAGTTGGAACGCAACACTGGCTTCGGGGATCTTCCGGGTTCGAGCGGGCTCGGTCTCGGGGCATCGCTGACGTAACATGTGCGAAGTCCGTCTGGCGGGTTCGATTTGGCAGCTTAGCAGGCGCCAATGTTCTTGACGGCTTGACATTCGGCTGGTCATGGACTGCACCGCATGGATGTGGTTCCTGTGGTACCCTCGGTCCCAATGCCTCAAATTCCACAGTCAAGGCTTAACGTGTTGGAGCAAGCTTCGAGACGTCATCTGGGCCTTTCACTTGTCATGCTCGTATCTATGTTCTTTCAACGAGTCACCTTCTCATGCTATTCTCGAGCACGAACATCAGAAGCATGAGTCTGGGCTGTGCCAAGATAGCTTGCGAAAGGGATACAGCAGACTGAACACGCGCTGTAGTGTCTCCTTCAGTTACTCACATGCAACACGCGCGGGTCGTTTCGCAGGAAGCAGGGCATAGTCATTGTGGTGGAGCCGACGATCCCGGTGATGCAGGCAACTCACAGTCTCAGTTTGGCGGCTCCGCCGGCTCCGTGACGTGTCGTTGCAGGATCAGGTGCAGCAATTCAACACAAAGGGCACCTCACAAGAGGCGGCCAAGGCACCGACAAATATTCGGGTCCACACTTTTGTGCTGGATTTGCTTCAGGCTGGCAGTAACGAGACATGTTTTGGGCCAGGCTTGCCTTCTGGGATCTGCACAGACGGACGAAACCGTCATTGAGGCAGCTGTAGCTGGCGACTATTGCCGCTGGGTGGCAACTGGCCCTGTGAGTTTAGCGCTGTCCCAGCGATGCACGGAAATAAATGGAGCTCTGTCGGCTTTCGAGGTGAGCTTGCCATGAAGTTTGTCATTTTGGCCTAGCTTTTGGGATGACCTGCACAGGCCTGGTGTATATGTGCCCAGAGTCGATCACACAGAAGTACCTCGAAGCCTTCGTCCCTTTGTACAAGAGTGGCCGGGTCCGCAAGTAGTATCCTGATACATATCTTGAGTCATGTTCGTTCAAAGAGGAAGACCAGCGCGCAGCTCATGCTTGAGGCTCACGGATCTGTGCCGTGGTGGTAGATGAGGCCTGCTACATGCCACTTTGGGGTCATGCACCTTGGCAAGCGTTGAAGGCCGTTTCATCTGTTCGATGGCTCGCCGTCAAATAACGGCTGTCTATACACATGCATGCACATGTAGGTATGTGTGCGTGCGTGGGAGTGCACACGTGTTGGGGTGCACATGAATCTTAGCTTAGTGGGTTTGCCTTCCCAGCAGAGTTGTGCTGGACGTCGAGTTCAGTTGTCAAATTCCAGGCATTTGAAGTGACGCGCCAGCAGTCAAGGAATTTCGGCCAGCATTTCTCGATCTCGATTGGCTTCGTGAAGCGTCCCTCGGCTTGAAGCTCGCACCTCCGGGCTTTCACTCCAGCGTCAATCGAGCTCAGCCGTGGCTGGATTGGGGCACTCCTGTCACGAATAAGTGCCCAAAACAAGATGTACGCGATCCAAGCCCAGATACCGTGGAGTTCCCTTCATGGCTCTGTCGGGTGCTGCGCCGCCAAGCCGTCGGAAACTTGTCTCTTGTATGGACAAACTTGTAACTTGGAGATTGTTTGCGACACTTTGACCCTGGACACCTGCCTACAAAGACGGCAGCTGAGAACGTCCTGAAATGTCCTGCAGGTCTGGAAGCTCTGGGCTTGAGACGAATTCCCTTTAACCTTGTGCCCTGTCGGAATCTGTAAGGGACTTCATCCGAGAACATCTGCGGCTTCAAGAACCCTACGGCAGCTCGTCCGAAACAAGTGTAAGCTATTGTCTCTGACATCTCTGCATGTCGTCGGACGGCCTCTACACTAACTCCTGCAGGCTCAAACTACGACCACTTCAGTCTTGAGTGAAATTTAGTGCCGAGTGTCTTCCGGCCAGGAAGTGCGATGTGGCTCGGAATGCATATGTGACCTTCTGACTGCAATGTCATCTGCTGAGTTGTTGTAAGAGTTGTCTAGCAGGCAGCTGTGGACGTAGACTTAGAGCTGCGCGTAGCTGACCTGTTTCGCTGTGGGAAGGCCCATGTTCCGGAAGAACCTTCAACTCGAGAGCTGCCAGAGTCTTCCAGAGACCGGCCTGCAACGAGCGGGGTTTCATTTCTTGCTCCGGGGAAGCTGACTGAAATTTCTCGGATCGGGCATGTCCTTGTGGTCAAAGCTATGCGAGGAGTTGGAGAAGTTGAATATGATCCTGGACTCGCTGGTCGTGGATGGTCGCAGTGCAGCTGCTGTGCAGCATCTGTACATCATTTTCTTGCACTTGCGAGTTGACACCCATGGCGGCGGCTGGAAGATATCCGAGGCCGTCGTGTACGTTCGGACGAAGCCAACGGCACGTAGGAGCCTGGATGGTTTTCGAACCAGCATCGTTTCTCGAGCTGCTTCCTTCGGTATAGTCGCTAGTGTGAGCGCTTTGGCTCCGGTTGTGAGGATACGGCGCCGCCTGGAAGAAGAGTCGGAGCAGCGCCCCTTGTCTCAAAGGGTCTCCTCGCCTGGTGGCCCAGCAGCGAAGAGTGAGGTGGCCTTAACCTGGTGGTGGGGCAGATGGACGGCGAGACGCCCCCGGACGAGAGAGCGGAGTTGAATCTGGTGCCACAGGGGGTCAGGGGGTGTACGGATGTGCACGGGAATTCTGATGCTTCGGAACAATTACGAGTGCGAGGACTGGGTGAAATGACTCAGAAAAAACACGCCAGCAGCCTCGCATTGAGTGAAGCCGACGGAATGCGCTGCAGCAAAAATGTGAATCAACTTATCTGAACTGTAAGTAGAGTCGGATGCTTTGAAAAACTATTCCGTTTGCTGCACGGCCGAAAACAAGAGCCCTGCGCCCAATTGGCAGGCGTTTCGCCACAATCGCATCAACATCATGGTGGCCACGGATGCCTACGGTCAGGGTATTGACAAGCCTGACATTGACTTCATCCTCCACTGGGAGCCGCCTGTGAACATCGAGACGCAGCTTGACTTAAGTTCCGTTTGGATGAGCATTTTGCGAGCGCTCCTCAGAATCTAAATCTCCAGCCCATCCAGCGACTCGCAGAGTGGCTGACAACGCACGAAGGTACGTCAATCAGATTGGACGTGCCGGAAGGGATGGCCGCCAGGCAGTTTGCCGACTTTGCTGGAGCCTGGACCTCGTCAATTCGTGTGTTTCGCACGCCACAGTGGAGACTTCTCATGGATATTCGGTCCTCATCGTCGTTTTGAAAATGATTATATCTTCCACTGTACTACCTGCATCGAGGTGGCTTCAACAGCTGGAAGGCCATTCTTGGCGACAAGGGCTACTTTGCGCAGGAGTTTCTCGCCTTTTCAGCGCTGCAAAGGGCAGTGGGACATTGCCCGAAATCCTGGGTTGTGCGCCATGCTAGCCCGGCAGCATGAGGTTTGATGCCGTCACCAAGCTATCTTAGCATTGGACAGGGGTGCGTGGAGTAGTGTTCACGTCCAGCGATGTCCAGCTACAAGCTGAGGTTGAAAGACATGCTTGACAGAGACCGCCGTGCCTCTCGGCTTTATCAAGAAGCCACGCATGTAGGCGACTGGCAAGTTGGAGAGTAAAGGGACAGCAGCATGTTTTGCCCGAAGGTTGAGGTTGACTCGCGGCTAGCGCTGGTTGAAATTGCCAGTGGCCACAGGCTGGGATGGGGCATAACTCATAACATATTTACAGGCAGATAGCTTCACAGAGGTTGGTTGCCCTGGCTATTGCTTGGAGATGGCCGGATATGAGTTTCGTCAAGGTTTTGTTCAAGAGATAGACTCCCCCGTGTTCCGGATTTGTCAGAGCATGCGTACTTTCTGTGCAGCTCTTCCATCGTCCCGAGATGTGGTAGCGGCGACTGCAATGAATGACTTGGCATTTTGTCATTTTGCTACAAACGGAGGAGTACAGGAGCTATCAGCAGCGAATCACAACCTCAGCAACGACGCCTCGCGTCAAGAACACGAGGTGAGAATGCATTCTGCCATTACTTGCTGGATCGATGTAGAAACGCCATAAGACGCCCGCTTAAGATGAACTTGCGCTTCGCAGGTGTCGATGGCATGCTGTTCTCTCGCACTACGCCGCTTGCCTCAAGCACAAGCTCCGGCGCATCCCTGCAGCAGGTGCATAAGGAGACCAAACTGTCCCCACACAGTACCGGTGCCCTCTCCTCTCTAATGTCTTCTTTGTCTGCCATTCCGTATGTAACAGCAAAGCTCTGACAAACCTGCTTGTTTCCCTTTCGTTGTCTAACCGATCTGTCCGACAGCAAATCCGCGCAGCATCTGTTTGGCTCCAGTTTTGGTTGTTTCTTGCGGTCTTCGTCGTTTCTTCTCTTCCAAAACTGTCCATGTTTGGAAGGCACCATTGCTTCTAGTATGGATATTGTGAGTATTTCTAGATTGTCTTGCTATGACATGGTGTCCTCAGATCGTGTCTGATTGACGCCAATATTTTGTTTTTGGCTATCGTCGTTGTTACTGTCATCAACATTACCAATGCTGGAGCTGCCCTTGTTCCATCTTCCGCCGTGTCAGAGGCTTGGAATAAGAAGAAGTGGACTGGACCATAACCATGACCTTTGAGATTTCATTCGGGCAGTAGGTTGGCACGAATGTTTGTGATGAGCAGCTTCCAAGTCCGAGGTTAGCACAGACAGGTCTAGGTACGTGCCATTCCCGACACAGACCTCGATGGCTTTCATTGCAATCATTCCACCATGCAGATGTCAAGGACTGTGTTGAGGAGCTGGGCGAGACAGGCTTCGGGGTTGGGACGAATCCTGAAGTCCAAGTCGGTGATGCAATCGAAAGCCGTCGTGTTCCAGCTTAGTGGTCTGACGATTCAGGGACCTCCTCGATCGTGCTGCTTCAGGCCGCTGCGGTCGCTGCGATGTGTGCACTGGCAAACTGCAAAATCGGAGGATCCTCACAGAGGACAGCGACTTGGGTCGAACTGGTGGCAGACAGGCAACTTTGGGCCGTAGTGAAGGCACTTGCTGTTGCTGAATGTGAGTGCAGCTGTTGAGGCGAGGCGAAACTGGCGCTCCTAGTGCTTCATGCCGCAGACTTCGCAAAGAGCCACGGTCGCCAGACCGCATTGGAGCTACCTGCGATTGCCTGTCGCTGTCCGTACACAGTGTTAGCTGTGAGCGAAGCTTGAGCTTCCCTTGAACAGGCCAGGCCTTCAAGACTGCAGCATCTTGGCAAGATTTGCCAGTGCAGCCTTTGCAGAGTAGGGGTTACAAGTAATCCAAACCGTTTTGCTTCTTTTATGGATAGCAGCGTGTTCCGAGCATCGCGAGGTGGTCGATATCGCTCGCTGGGGCAGCGAGAAATTCAAGCACCTGAACTCTAAAGCCATGCTGGACAACATGGAAAGTCTGAGGCCGAGGGTCGGCCTTGTCCAATAATTGGTTCGGTAAAGTCAGAGATGCTGACAGTCTCCGTCGTGCTTCTTCTGTGCAGGCAAGCCCTGCCAGACCTGACGAAAAGACCCTTGAATGCAGTCAAAGCTCATATTCTCTCTATGCCTGCTTTCGAGCATGCCGGTGCTTCAGCAGCACATGCGACGGCGTGAACTCTGAGCTGGCAGGAGCCGTCGAGCAGATGGTTGAGCGCTTACAAGAAAGCGGATACTTCCTCCCATGCTACAGGGGCATGGACCAGAAGAACCACTTGACCTGGGGCATTGAACTAAGCCGAGCAGGCGTGGAGCTTAGGGACAGCCCGGTGACCAGCCTGTAGGACAGCTTGTTTCAGGCAGTTCAGTTTGCAGGCTGCACATCACTCAAATCTAAGATGCTGCGCCGGATTCACTGTGGAAATCTGACCGAAAGCCAGCAGCACAAACCGCCAGGCTTGGAAGCAATACAGCAGCACCACCAGATCCAGCTGGTGCCCGAAAGCGTATGCAGCTTGGAAAAATGAAGCTCCTGGTCACGGCCGGTTTTGGATGGGCGGATATTCCGGGATTTGTTGAAAAGGATCATGGCGAGGAGAGGGTGCTTTCGCCAGCCGATTGTTCTGGGCTTCGTCGTGTGCTCTTCGATCTTGCGCGCTGGATTGCTGACAGCCCGAGGCGAGCGTCAGAGAAGAAGGACAATGTCTGGACATCGAAGCAAAAGGAAAGAAATCGATGCTGCCTTCAAAGAATATGCCGCTGCGATGGACGACCCGGAGGCCGCTAAAGCGAGAGAGCTTCCACTGGGTGAGTCTGCGCTGGCTGTTCCGACTTTCAGGCGGCCGAGAATGCCCTGCGTCACTTGGAGAAAGTTGTCCGACGGAAGCCATCCAGCACCCCCGCATCGACTGAGCGCATGGATGCTCCGTGTCTGCGGATCTCTAATCTAGTGATCTGTTGTGCTCTCCAGAAGTCTCAGCATGAGACGTGTTGGTACGCTCCCTGAGGCTACTGGCAGACTGGAGCAGGAGATGAGGAAGAGGTTCCCCGACCTGCAGATACGCCATGAGACGCTAAGTTCCGGCGAGCATCAGTGCATCCTCGATCTGCCTGGTGAAGAGCGAAAATTCTGCGGCAAACCATCAAAGCTGCTTGGTTGCACGTCCGCCGGGTTCTGCCAATATCTGCAACGTAAACAGCTTCAGCCTGCCAACGAGTCTTGTGTTTTACCGATTTGCAGAAGGGCTCAGGGTTTTTTCCTCATCCCGTGATTGCTCAACACCGACACTGTAGAACAAGCTTGTAGCAGCTTGCATGATTGGCTTTCAGGCGAGCATGCATTCTACTACGGTGGCACGCATGGGTTTTGCACGTTATGCATTGCCCTCACAGCTCTGCCCCCCTTCGTTTGACTGCTGCCTCTGTCGAACCACACATGACGAACACGAAGGCGAGGACGCCAATATTGTTCAGTTCAAAACCACGATTATGAACTACATAACTACACCAGTCTTGCCGAAGCATTTGCCATCAAGCTTGAAGTGCTGAGGTCCCAGAAGATCTCCTTGAAGCATGCGTTGGAAATTGCCCGTAAGGAGATGAACATCCAGGTTGACCTGAGGCCAGATCACAGAATATTGCACGTGTCACGAGCTTCGCGGCTTTGGCATCTTTTCGAGTCCGGTGTGCAAGGGAGAAGCCGTGGATCCTGAAATCCATGGGCAATCAGTGGGCGCGTGAGCACGTACGATGCAATCTGAAGCTGGGCGAGGAGGCATTGGAGTTGCCTGCAAGACTGTGAGTCGAGTTGGTCGTCAGTACCGTCTCCAAGAGTAGGCTATGTGCTGCTTGAGCTTGATTTTGAAAGGCGATGTATCAAGCGGAGATTTCTGTGGCGCCGCTGGGAAAGACCTTTGCCAGTAAAAAGGCATGTAAGTCTTGGGCACAGGCTGTAGTGAGTGCGATCTCCGCCGTTCCTGGCCACCACCTGTGGCAGCACTCCCCCTCTAGCTGTCCGTCAACTACTGCAGCCCGATCGCAGGGCGCTTGTTAAAGCGCTGTTTCATGTCTCACGCGCCATCATCTGCAAAACCATCATGTGTAACTACGAGCAGGCAGTATTGGCATTGCATTGCCTGTGAGCATGGTCTGAGTTTATGAACAGAGTTCAAGTCTTTTTGACGGCGCCGAGATGTAGGTCTGCCCGTTGCAGACTAGGAAGGAATGGCCGCCACTGTGCTCGTTTAGCTTCCATACTTCATCGTTTTTTTGGAAGTCTTGGTCGGAGATCTTTGTGTCATGCACAGCTGACGAATGTACTGTATGATACAGTTACTCCTGACTCATCAGCAGAGCAGCGGCCACTCCGAGGATCTCATTGTTTTAAACTGTCAAGAAATGCTTAAGTGCCTCCCAGAGTTGTTCTCAAGTCAGGCTTGGAACCTGCTGTCCCCTTTTGCCGTCCTTTCGTAGCTGCATACAGCGTGCCCACGCCTTCGAACTTTTGCGAGGAACCTCGTTTGTTTCAACATGGCCGAATGCAACAATCAGATGCCGCAGGTTTCGTCTGGACAGCTATGTAAACCTGCTACATTGGTTGCTGATCTTTAGGTCAACTTTAGGTAATGAGAACCTCCAAGTAGGCACATTGTGCATGTATGCATGCAGGGTAGGTCCAGGTAGGTAAGCAGGTAGGTAGCTCGGTACATCTATGTAGAATATTCACGGCGAAAACGGAGGTGTCCGAGCCATATAGGCTGTAGACGAAGCAAGACTTGAGAACTCGAGGGGCATGCCCAGACCAGATGCCTGCAGTCTTGGCTAATGAACATTCATGAACGATGCATCGAAAGGGATCCGAGAGAGAAAACATGGGCGCCGTGGAGGTAAGACGTTGGGAGGTTTGCTTCCAAGCACTTCAACCCCATGCAAGCTGCAGAACCTGCAAGCTCGTCTGGCGGCAGTGAGCTATCCTGAGCTAGACCAGGCCAGTTTATCTGGCACCGGCTGGTGCCCAAGATGTGAAGGTGAGTCTCATAGTCAGACGCACGGCTTCTCGTCGGCACGTCAATGCTTCTTTCCGAAGGCCCGGGCCCACAGCCCTGTCACTGTGCATTCGAGATCACCCAGTCCACCCGCGACGGAACAGGCAGGGACTGCTTTTCGGATTCAGTCGGGTGGTATTCCCGCTGCTAAAAGTTCCTCACGACATGCGATTCGGGGCTAATTTGCTTAAGCTGCTTCCGTGGCAATTGGGGCCTCCTCAGAGAAGCCGTGTCCTCGAGGACCCGCAAACAGCACGAGGCAACAGTTGTGCGAGGAATTCGGGTTACCGCTTGGTGCAGGTCTCGATGGCGATAAACTGGACACACATTGGACGCGAGGCGAGTCTTACAAGTTCGCTGTGCTTTGGTGCATTAAGTCGACGGCCCGGACAGCAGTTTGACGTGTAATGCAAGTCTTGAACCGGTTTGCGTTTCGAGTTTGCTATGTCTTGGACCTCACTCTCTGAAGTTTCAGGTACAACAGCTACCTCCGGACGCTAACCGTTAAGTCAACCCTGGTGACACCTTTCTGGTCACGGGGACTTGAGCCCACATAGGTCGCGTAAAGGTAATGCTAAAGGGCAACAAAAGTACAGTAGGAGGCCGGCTAGGACCTGCACTGTCGCTCTGCATGTGGCATGTGTCCTAGTCCTAGCACAAGTTGCAGCGGGTCATGTTGTTTTGCGCGTTTAGGCTTTGCGGTGGGGGGCTGCCAGCGTATTGCGGGGACTGTGTCCAACGAACATGGGCTGGCTTGGTTGGATATTTTCCCAGCTCAGCCTCAGTGGCTCGGTGGTCTAGGAAGGAAGCATGCATGTGCTTCACTTTCTCAACTTGCGCGAGTGTGCGCTGGAGGCATCCCAGTTTGCGCCGCTTCCAGAGTCTCCCGCCAGGGTCTGAGGAGCCTCTGGGCTCAAGGCATCACTCCAAGGCTGTCCAAGGCCTCGAGCAATCGAAACGTTTCGCCCGCACTGTAACAGTAACGGCACACAGGCGCTGCCAACGAGCCCGGCGGCTGTCGCCGTCAAGGCGCAGACCCGCGAAAGCGTTTCAGACTCTTTCCTCGATGTGCTCCCAATATCTCCCAACCTGGCAGGCCGGCACCGCGCTTCGCAGACCTTCAGACTTTGCTCTGAGCCCCCGCGCCGCACCCCTGATGGCACCGCTCCAACAACTCTTGGGAGCACTTTTCATGAGTGCAGGCCTTGTCTCCCAGAGGGCTGGACACGTCACCAGCCCGGGCCACTGTTCTTGACAGTTTTAAGACAGCATCTATAAGTTCCCATAAGCTTTCTTCCTTTCCTTCAGGATCTTCAGAACTGCTGGACAGCGACACCGGAGTGCGCAGTCAAGTCGGGCAATTGCACTGAGGGCTTCAGCAGTCGGCCCTCCGACCTGTCACCGGTGCAGCCCTCGGAGATGCAGGCATTTCTACACGATGGCATCGTATTCTGACTCGTTGTCAGCAGCCTTGGCTATCAAGCATCCTTTGCAGAGTGCGTGAAGGGGGTGATACCAAAAGGGAGTGAAATATTTTTCGAGTGGTTTAGCCGTTCTTTCTTGTGAGAGTTTTCAGGAATCACGTGTTGGGCTCTGTTCTTATCATCCAAGCCAAGCACGCCCCTGCAGGTCGTAGGTGCGTTCGTGAGGAGAAAGTCAAGGGCTCCAAAGTTCGAGCGACAGGAAAGCTCAGGCCTTCTTCGGGCGCTTTGCGGCATGTATCGGAAACAAGCCACACGACGAGAACCATCGAAAAGGATGGTAATCTCAGAATCTCAGAAGGTCCGTGACATTGGAAGCCTGCAGCAACACTGTCGCTGCAGGGGACGGGCGCTGACTCGGTGTTGACCTCGGAGCACCGATGTTTGCCGAGAGTTGCAGTGTCCCACAGGGCTGTACCTGCGTGCAACGGCTTGCCGCGGCCGACATACCACGTGGCACAAGGACATCTGCAGCAACAGTGACGTCTCGCGGCCGGAAGCTCAGATGTGCCAGAAGCAGGTGGCAGCGGGTGGCCAGAGGGTTCTTCCGCACTGCACGACCGCACAGCTGAGGGATATACTCGGAAGCCCTGTCTCCGGAGGCTTAGTCGCCGGGGGCCCAAGGCACCACCAAGCACCACAGCAGTGCAGCTGCATGTTCAGTGACGATTGGTATGGCTTTGTGTTTCACTTTCTCCGGTGGCTTCCTCCGGCTTGTCCGAGGACGACCCCTGGCTTGGCCTGGCGGTGCGGTCACCGCTCAGGTCGCCGGTGATTGCGAGTATACATGGAAAAAAAACTCTTCTGGACTGCACTGGTTCTGGAGGAGCCCCGGCCGAGAGTTTCGGGATGTTGCGCGACCGCCTGGGTCTTATGGTAAAGACGATCGGAAAGCGCAGAAGGATTCCCGCATGTCAAGGACGCATTCTGGACCACTTCGCAGACCGGCGACGTGGAAGAATTAGCTGCGAGACAAACTCTTGATTCCATGTGCAGGGCTGACGTGATTCTCTCACAAGAGTCCTTGTGATTTTTCCAATCCGGTTTAGAGAGTTGTGGACAATCTCGGGGTGACTGCGATCTTGGCTCCTTCTCCGGGTCTTGTCCTTTCTGGACAGTTTTCTTGCCTTCTTAATCCTCTTGATCCTCGCTCCGAGCCTGGCGGATTCCGCCTTTCCAAGTCTCGCTTGCCGCTTCGGGTGCGGTCAGGTTCCGACAATCAGCAGCCCCGAGTGGGCGGAGCAGGCACGGTTCTCGACGCCTTTGGTAGAGTTGCGCATGACGAATGCTGTGCACAGCTCAGGATGTCCCCCAAATTGCGAGAAGGATTGTCACTTGCAGACTGCCTTTCCAGGCTGAGGGAGGCAAGCCTGTCCTGCCAGCTCCGCAGCTGCCAGCGTTGGAGGAGACTCGCCAGCTCCGCCGAGGGGAAGAAGAATCCTCGTAAGGTGCTTTGAGAGGTCTTGGCGGCTTTTCAGCATGTTTCAAAAGAAGCATCAGAGTAGCGCAACCTCACCCTGATGAAAAGCTTTACGGGGGCCTCGTGTTCCTCAACCCTCCAGCGCTGCCTTCATAAGCTGTCCAATGACTGCACTTCCGAAGGGCTTGCGTGGTATCCGAAGGATTCTGAGGGCATGCCCTGTGGGCAGTTTTAGTTTTGAGAGGACAGAGTAGTACCTCTCGCGTCTTGGCATCTGGCCGAGTGCTCTTGTGCAGTGCACTTCTGTCGCACCACGCAGATTTCCTTCAGCCCGCAGCGTCTGAAGCTCTCGCAGCCAGGAGCTTTTTGCCCAGAATATGCGGGAAGCGGGCTGAGCAACTGTCCTCTGTCAATGTGCACAGAGCGACGACGGCAGAGCCGGGGCATTTGTTTCTGCAAGCGAAGGCCTCTCGTGAATCTTGTTTCTTCTTGCTTCTTGCTTGTGTAGAGTCCTGTGGTAGAGTCTCCCGGCTTAGGAGCAGCGAAGGGAGGAGCGCAAGCTCCGTCATCAGCGACGAGAGCCGCGGCAGCAGATGCAGAGGCCAGGCAGCCGCGTGGCAGCGCATGGCAGCGGGTAGCCTGGAAAATGTGTGTTGTGAGGATCGAGTTGTCGAGCCTAGAGATACCTAGAGTCGAAAGTGGAAAGTGCGGGAGCTCGAGAACAGGACCATCAACCCATCCTTCGAGGAGGTCCCCAACGGACTCTGTGGAGTCTTGGCGCAGATTTGGTGTGCAGCAAGCGGCTGACCGGGCGACTCGTCGACCTGACGCTAACACGAGTTTGCAGCGAGGCTTCGGCCCGAGCCCTGACGATGACGACTACTTCTACGGCAAGCACGTGAGTCTGTGAGTCGTGGAGCTGTGCATCCATAGTTCTCGAAGGTTGCAACCTTGTAACTACATGTAACTACATGAACAACGCATGCTTCGAACCTGCTTCGTGAACGAGCGTGTTAATGCCTGGTGCAGCTCTTCGGACATGAAGGCGCATAATAAGAGTACCAATTAATCGCAAGACATCACTGCCATCGTCCGTGAGAAGCTCTCTTTAAGACCTGAGCATTTTTGAAGTTGTGGTGAGGCGTTGAAAGAATGCAGCTCCATTCAAGAAAGGTTGCAGTCGAAGGAAGAGCTGTTCGCAGATCCAAGAGCGGCCCGTGCAACATGCGGCCGCTGGAACATCTCGTGGGCCCTGAAGCTATGCAGTCAATCCGTCGGGGAGCGTCAATGAGCTATCTTTGTTGAGTCGTTAAAGGCTGGCAAAGGCTGCTTCGTAGGACTGGCAAGGCGGGAGGGATTCTGCGTTCCATCGGTTGAGCATGCTGACTCCTAGGAGGCCGCGTAGTCAATGACTCCCCCAAAGACAGCTGAGCGGGAAAACCACTGACGAAACAACAAGCTTGTCCTTTCTCCCTTTCACGTGAGGGGGCCAGTGGCTCTGGGTACTGTTTGCACCTGCCCGCCTCCCATGCTCGACCCGAATTTGTTGCCGTTGGCTCTGAGCTTGCGCCCACCTTCCGTTGGGACGCCTCTGCCATGAGTGGCTTGGCGGAAATTGGCCGATTCGCTCAGCCAGCACGCGAGGAGCAGCTTGCAACACGACAGCCTGCTATTGAAGTCTGATCATGAAGCTCTTTCGATGTAGGTTGTGTCGGTTGCGTCACAAAAAGACCTCAGTGCCAAGTTGCCTATCTGCTGAGTTGCACCAGCATTGTCCCCAGCTTGTTGGTGCCGTAAGTGCAGCGAGGTTCCACCGTTATGGCCGCCCACTCAGCATGGAATAGTTCCAGTCACTGGGCTCCGGTCAGATTTGCCTGCGCCCCATTGCTCGGATCAGACGCGATCGCAGGATGGCCCGGAGTGGCCCTTGGATCACTTCCGACAGGCTGGGAGTGCTGCCGTCGCGAACCGCATCGTGGGGCAAAATGCCTTGCTCTCTTTCAGGCATATGAGAAAGCGCTTAGCGAGCGAAGTGGCCGAAACATGGCAGTGGCCTTTCTGGCATGATTACTTTGCCGAGATCTGCACCACCTGCCCTCTACACCGCAAATCGCGGACGACCGGCTACCGCCATTTTTGCGTAGGGCATATGTGCTTCAACACGAACTTGGCTCGATGCTGAAGCCTTTCTTGGTATGACGAGGGAGAAACGGGAAGTTCTAAGGGTCAACATCATCAAAGCTGATGACTGATGGGTGTGAGTCCCCTGTCGTCGGCCAGCTCGTCTTCCCTGGCGACTTCAGCCCGGTGCACGTGGGACATCTTTTGATGGTGCAGCAGGCCTTACCAGCACATGTTTACCTGCTCAGCCAGCTATTGCGTCAGCATGCGTCATGCCAGCCAGCTTCTAATCGACGATCGCATGCAGGCCTCAAGTCTATGTCGTTAGGCAAGATTTTCGATCGACTGATGCACTGAGTCAAGTCGTAACACCTGCCATCTATCTGTCCCTCTCGCTCGCTCGCTCTCTCACTCTCTTTCCCTCTGTCCGACTTCATCCCCTATAGTTTTCTCAGGCACGGACCGGCTGTGTCCTGTCCGTTCTGTGAGTCTACGCTGACATCGCTCATTCCGTGACTCCGTGACATGAGCTGCTGGCATCTGGTGGCTATCTTGGGCTCAAAGGAAGGACACCCTCTGCTTTGGAGTAAAGTTGTTGCCTGGCGGAAACATACGCTGGCTCGTGTGTCTTGTTCCACTTTGTTCCAGACGCACATCGAAGGTTGCACGTTCCAAGGTTGTTTGGTGCGGCGCCTTTTGGCCACCGAGCAACCTCGCCGGCGGTGCACAGGCACAACCTGTTTGCAATCGCTCTGTCGCTAAGCCCTGCTCTATTGCGAATTGCTTTAGCCTCGACATTCTCTTCCCAGAAAGCTGGAAACGACTTTCCTCTTCAGGACATCGAGGCGGGAGAAAAGATGATCCGAACGGGGTGGTCACGGCTTACAACCGGATGGGGCACAACCACTTCTGCAGCATCTTGGCAAGCAAAGACTGGGCCCAATCTGGGGTTACATAGACGGCTCAAAAACCGGCAAACGGCGCAGACTGTCTAAGAGAGCCGTGACAAAAGCCGAGGAGAGCGCAGCCATAGAACAGCTCATCAGTACCCATCGGGCGCTTCTCCTAGACGGAGGCGACGGCGACACTGTCGTGTTTGCTTGAATTTGCATCCAAGCAATCCGGTAGACTCAGACGTTCCACAACGTTCTGCATATTCGTCCAGCATCGGTTTGTGCATCCCCTCACGTGCGTGCCGCAGGACGTGCCGAGGTGGGTAGCGAAGCTGGCTACAGCACCTTTCCCGCAACTAGCCAATTCTGCGCGCTCCGACCGCCTAAAACCGGCAACTTACCCGGAGATCTCTTGCAGAGCTTAGTGCGAAACATGAAGCTGGTAGCATGTGATCGGATGGAGAAGCCGAGTCTCGTGAGCTAAGGTGCCTGCGCCATCTTTCTAAGTGCGGTAGAGACTACGGCCAAGACGTTTGGACTTGAGGCGGCCTGCCCTGACTCTGCGATTACATGCTCATGCCTGACCAGATCTTTTGTCGCAAGAAAGCCTCGGTTTTGGCAGACTGATCAGAAGTTGAGTCCGAGTCGAGGCTGCTCCGCGTGCCTACCGCAAAAGGTTCTCGGCGAACTACCGTGCCCTGGTTTTGAGTGCTGGGTATATGGGATGCTGGGCTATCTCGGGCTCTGTGTTTCCTGGCCTTGGCCATGGGCTTTCTCCTTTCCGCCATATCACATATCGTCACCTGAAATGCGACTCTGAGTGTGGATGCTTCGTTGTACAGACGTTGTACATGTGGAGCGATTTCTTTCGGAGTTCTTTGAATTGACTTCAGGTGCACTCTTCCCAGACGACGCACGGCATTACCGAGTGGACGTACTTGAGGCTCCAAAAATGCGATTTTTGACAACACATCCTGCTACACGCTACACGTTGTAGAATTCAGATCATGCCTTGACACTTGATACGAGATGCTTCGGCCTCGAAAGGCTAGTGCAGACCAGCATTCTGCCATTTGGGTCAACGGGGACAAGTTCGAACTGAGCCCAGAGGCAGAAGAGACTATCAGAGCACTAGGGTTCACTGGCGCTGCAGCTTGCTGAGCATAGGCGATTTGCCACGCCGAAGCTTTGCAAAAGGCGCGGGGCCTGAAGAAGACCGGGAAAACAAAAAGTGATGGACACCGCGGGGCTTGTGAGGGTGCCTTGCGCAGGCTTGGGCAGAGTTGTCCCAACTCGTCGAGTCCTGCGCCGGTCCCGACGGAAACACTGCCAGACATCCGGTGCCCTTGCGACAAATTCCGGATCTGGAGTTGAACTTCGGACATGAGACTTCATGAAGCCTTTCTCTGCCAAGGCGCGATCCGATCTTTGTACAGTCCTGGATGCTCTGGATGCGGCCTGGGCAGGCTTCGAACACAAGTGCCTAAGCAGCGTGTAGAAAGCGAGTGAGGCATCTTGAGAGATTCATGCTGAACCCATTGGACATTGAAGTTTTTGCCTTCTCATGTCTGCACCTGTGGTGAAGAGAGTGCAGCTGCGGGCTGCTGTAGCCCAGGTATATTGCTGAGTTGATTGACATCGAAGAGCAGGCTCGAAGGCTCATCATCAAGGCGAGGTGCTTTCGGAGAGTCCTTGAGCTCTCGGATGCTGCACTGAGCTGGGCTTTGGGGACAAGGCTGTGGATCTGGAGGCCCGCCTATCCATGCTGGAGGACTGCAGGGACCGTTGAGCAACGCATGATTCGTGGAATCAGGAGAGGTGCTGTCGATGCAATACTTCGCAAGTCTTCGCACATAAAGGAAGTATCATGGATACTTGCACGGTGCCCATGGTTCGCCTCCGAATGCCTGCATCAAGGAAAACGCGGGCAAAGGCAAAGAAAGTCAGGATGTGCAGAGAGCGCTAGTGCCACTTGGATTTTGACAGAAGGAGTTGCAGGTCCCATGTTTGCGGCTTTGGCGGAGATGCTGCATTGTTCTTGGTCGTTCGCAAAGTGTGCTTCGCTGGTCCAGGTGCCCGAGCAAGCTACAGCTTATCATTTCAGTCCCTAGAACTCCGTTGCACCAGTAAAGGGCTGAAGCGATGAGACAAATGAGCCGCTTTCCGCTCCAAGGCAAGGGATTGCGCATCTCAACTCCGTTGCCAATTTCCGGCGCAAGGGTCGTGATGACTTGGGTGCCTTGACAATGATGAAGTGGAGCATTGATGAGCGAAGCTCAAAGTTCCAGTTCGATGCCTTGGCCCTGCAGGCTATGACATTTTGGAGTCTGCCGAGCACCGAGCTTTCGGCCGGCGTTAGGCCCTGCAGCCTTCAAGCCTCGGTGCCCGTTGCGTTCCCTTTCGTTTGGTGTAGCAGCCGCATGCAGCCGCTGTCCTGCCTTAGGCAGCCGCAGTCCTCAGCAGATTCAGTCTCACCAGCACCTTGGATGCACCGAGATCGGGATCTTGGGATCTTCATCTTGAAGGAAGAGAATGTATTCCCCGAAAAAACCATGTCATTGCTGAAGATTGAGGTAAAGATATCGTGGCAGCTGGCGAGGGCAAGGGCTTCGCAGCAGCTGCCATCCAAGATGCAGTGTCAAGAAGTGCCGGCGTGTCCATGGCAGTGGCGCCTTGCCTGAGATGCTGCATCTGCATTTTCGGTCAGAGAGCAACAGAGAGCACGCGGGCCGACGAGCACCAGGATGTGGTTGGCTCCTTTGAAGCGATGCGCCGGCCGGGGCTTTTCCAAAACGAGAGATGCAATGCTCTTTTTTGCGCTGCTCGCGGGGCTTGCGGGCATGGGAGGTATCTGCGAGAGGTGAAGAAGTGCCTCGAGCGAGTCGACCCGCCGGAGCCTCGGAGCGGAGCGTCTGCGGCCTCCCGTCCTCGGGTTTAGGCGCTTCGCTTGTGCGGGTTCAGAGGGGTTCTCAGCACTACCTCCTGCAGTCTTCCCACCAGAATTCAGAAGATAAAGGCGGCAAAAGGGAAAGCTAGTGTTTGTGGCACAGCAGTCGAGACCTTCACCGCCTGAGGCATCTTTGCAACAATGTGGGGCTCGTCGCAAGGCCTTTCGCTTAGTTCAGTGGCTGCAGCACACATCGTTAACGTGTTCGGAGGATGTGCAATAAGCCACTGAGGCTCGTGGACTGGGAGGACCGTCACTTGGGGCAGCAGTTCAGACACGTTCCATGATTCACGGAGTGACAAGTGCGGGAGAGCCAGGAGAGCTGGGAGATCGGTTCTCGGTACGTCCGGCAAACGGTGCTGTTTGACGCGAACAACGACGTCGCTGCTCGGTCGCTGTGGAAATACCGGGTGCCCGCGTTGCGGTGGCACCACGCCTGCTACTTCTACTCCTCCTATTCTGAAGAAACCCGTGCAACCTTGCAGG